>JAPYZA010012862.1:0-13122 GCA_030522685.1 Eupelmus azureus | reverse complement strand
ACTGGTAATTTAAAATTAAATTGATTAATTTATTTATTAGATCCTGAAAGTGTGATTTCACTCAGATTTGTTGAATACGATTTAAAAATACAATATGTCGTTCTACATTGTTCTGTAGACATTACTCATACAGTTTGTATTATAATTTATTATTTAGAAATAAAAATTTTCAAATTACTATTGTTTTACTACTCAACAATCCAGTCTAAATGAAATTTTCATAAAATAGAATCAAAATTTAAATTCATTAGGAAATAGAATACATTTACTATTATAATTGATAAATTATTCTTTATTATTTGTAAAAAAAATTTGTAAGAGATTGATAAAACTAATAATTGAATAACCCTTCCTTCTGAATGTATTTAATATTATAAAATACGTTAATTTTTTATGAGTGTAATAAAGTTTCACAAAAGTTTGGGCAGGAAACTTGCCGGAAGGAGAGACCCGAGGAATGAACCAGTATCTCTCCCAGTTATTCGTCCAATGAAGCATATAAAGCTTGTAAATTCTGCATTATTGATCTAGTAGCTATATAGCTTCTCGTGACTTTCGGAGATTCTCTTCAACTCAAATCTGCTTCTATTCGGATTTAAGCAGTTAGCAGTGTTATCTTACTTTTGCTTTTGGCATATTTTGCCTTTGAATCTTTTTCTCTTTAACTGTTGCACTTTTGCTCTTACACGATAATGATCTAAGAAAGCGTTTATCATATTCATGAATATTTAATCTTTTAGAATAGTTATTAAATATTTGTAAAATAGAGTTATACTTATGGTTTTCGAAGATAAGAGACTACGTCCATTTTTTTTTCAAAATTAAGTCTTTTTCCGTTTTTTGAAGACTTAGTGGTCTATCTTTCATACACGATTTAAGTATTCCATGAACATCAAGAAGTTGATATTTAATAGAAATATTACATTAAATCTAAGTTTAATGGATGAATCCATTTTGAACAATACTTCCCAGGTATTATAAAATTAATGATACAAATCGTATAGAAGATAAATCATTTCCTAATCCAGTTCGGTTATTGCCATAC
This sequence comes from Eupelmus azureus, assembly GCA_030522685.1. Classification (NCBI taxonomy): domain Eukaryota; kingdom Metazoa; phylum Arthropoda; class Insecta; order Hymenoptera; family Eupelmidae; genus Eupelmus; species Eupelmus azureus. The sequence continues at coordinate 12,077 of JAPYZA010012862.1, read as the reverse complement.
GTATTATATTTTCGAATTTAGTGCTTTGATAATTTAATTAACTGTTAAATTTTAATTCGTTTCCTCCAATATCGGATGCACTCTTTAACGTCGTACGTCAATTTCTATAAATTGGAAAAATGGGCTTAATCTTATATTGGTAATTTTTGAAAATGAAGTAAATTATACATATAAAAGATGTAGATGAATAACTAAATAACCTGGTTTGACGATTAACTTCTATTAATGTAAACGATCGATTAAAAATTTGATTCATTTTAATTATTTTAATGATTATTTAAGGGCATCATACAAAAGCGTATATCATTACCTTTATAGTCATATCTGACCAGTAATAACGGGTATTAATCATTATTCCTAATTAACAACTACTACGGCACGCAGCAGATTATTGCGTTAATTGTGTACTACTGATACTAGATGATAACATTATTAAAATATACATTTCATCCGTTGGATACGTTTACTTTTCATTGCTACCATAGATCAGGAAATATAAAATAAATAAATAATAGCATTGCAAACTGTACCTATTACAAATTCTTGATATCTCTCTTGATAACTCTCTTCAGCTCTCTGGATTTAATGGCTGATTAAATATTTCAATGCTGCCAGATTATTTAAATAGTCCATTATTGTCGTCCTAGTTAAAAGTTTAAATCCTAAAGCGATTAAATCCTTAACTATGTTGAAATCCTATAGCGATTCTCACTTTATCTAATTATCTATTAAAGCAGCGTTTTATAATTCATATTTGTCAATTCCCAAATTGCATCGCAATCATCACAAAAGCATTCCCATCGCATCAAACCCTCCTAACCACGCACGTAATACCCAAAAACTCACAACTCCGCAGAACGAGCGTTACAGGTCAAGCACCGGCGCGTCATTTCGTTCCCCTCGATCGTCTCCTAATCTCCCCCCGACCGTCTAACTGCACCAGTAGCTGCAGGTGTTGAATTCACTCGCTCTCTCTGCGTTTTCTCTCTTGCATGGTTTAACCCCACACGCAGACAGAGGAGCCGGAGTAGGTGCTCCGCGGCAAAACGCAGCCCTCGCCGGAATTAGTACCAAGGTGCGCGCGTACACGGCTATATAGAGAGGATGCATCGCTCCGGGTGAGAGAGCGAGAGAGCTTCCACACTTAATCACTTTTGCTAATTGCACAATGATTGCTCCGCGCGAGCGCGCGCTTGAAGTTTCAATAATAGGGTTGTTACATGCGCGCGAGTGTGTAGGTACGTATTCGAGGGAGAGCGCTGATGAATGCCCTAATAGTACCGTAAGGGGGCGCTGGTGGGGGAAAGCAGGGGGTACCGACGAGGCGAACCCGAGCGATAAGAAAGTAATCACTCCATCTGGCCACATTATTCGATTACAGTTCCGTGTCTCTGAGCGCGCGGATACGCACGGCTGGCCTGCCAAGTTCAATGGTGCGATCGCTCGCCGAGCGGCTCTTAAAATAGCGGAAGAGCCAGGGAGGGAATAAGCGTGGAAAAAGGGATGAGGGATTGATTCGATCGCCTGTGCGCGCGTAAGCTCGTTGTGATTTATTCGGAAATCTGACAAAGGGTTGGAATGTTTAATGTTTCGTGGGCATTCGCGATGCATGGATTTGTGCGAATTAGCCGGAATAGAAAATTAAACGGTTTTTAATTAGAGGTGCTTTATTATTCGTATTATTTCGGTTGTTAGTTAGGTCTTAGTTAGGGCTTTGTAACAGTATATTAAATTTGGAAACTAACTGATTCAATTTAGTTGTTCAATTTAAAAGTTTGTTAATTGAATTTTATGAAATATTTATTAAAGCGATGCTGCATGGATAAGCTATTATTATAAGCTAGTATGTACTGATTAAAGTCATAAATAATAATATTTAATGCTTAACAACGTTACAAACCTTTAATAGTTTTCTAATTATACAAATAGAGTAATTAATATTTTCATCGCATCAAACCTTCTGCTCACTAAACTTCAATAAGAACATTATTTATTCAACGCAACGCACAGTGCATTATTCACAAAAAGAAAAACACATCTTCCGCTACCATATAACCACAAAGCGTGAATCCCAAATTACCATATATTCAGCAAGAAAAAAGAAAAGTCTCCAAAGGGAAGAAAAAAAAGGAACGAATCAATTAAACGAGCCGCGCAAGCTCGCGAAGCGTGTAGAGTGGATGACTACACAGGGCTGGATGTGCAGCACGAGAGCCTACCAGGCGCGCTTGTACTTTTCGTGCGCGGGTAGCTCCCACCGGAGGGATCATCTTCCTTTCTCCAAGCTTTTCGCGCGTACCCGAGCCTGCATTCTCTTTATTGCCGCCGGGGAATTAGTCTCTCCCTCTTTCCTTTTTGCGATTAAGTGGACAGAGTTACGAGACTCGTGAAATATACACGTACATAGAGTGCCGAGTTTCCGCTTGTGAGAGTCGCGTGGTTAGAGCTGCCAGCGGGCCTGGGTGCGTGGATTGAGGGACTATCGGTGTGGATATTAATGTTGTTATTGATTGGTTGATAGGGTTGGAAATTAAGTATTTTGAGGGTTATTGTATTGAGAAGGTTTAGGAAGTAGAGTTTGAATTGATTTTCTTAAAAATTAAAACTTGATGTATAGTGAAGTATACTTATACGTATTTTTTTCACCAAAATTTCTTTTATCAAATTTTTGAAGTATCAAATATCCGTTAAGAAACTTTTTTATCAAAATGTTTCATGAATTTCTAAGGTTACATCGACCGTAACTTTCTTCTAGTAATAGAAAACTTCAGTTTTTAGACTTTATAATAACAACAATCTGTCATAACTAAAATATTTTACAAAAATAAAAAATAATATTATTACATCTTGCAGCATCGCGCTAAATAATATTGTATTATCATCAATAATCATATTCAAAAATTATGATATATTTAATTTTAACATCATTAATATTTACCTTAAAATTACAATTTAAATTTAATTCCTTGAATCATTATTCATATAAAATCATAAACACGTATTATTTTTCGCAATAAACGTCACAATGAAACTTTTCTAACGATTCGATCAGATCCGAACGACGAAAATTATTATTTAATGGAAACACCTCTATTATAACAATACGATTAAAGCGATCAAAAAACAAGCTGGCATTTAACATCGCAAATATTAAATTCCCCCGTGTCACTTCAGTTTAATTTTAACACAAGTATTTAAACAAGCGTGGCCAAGCGCGATACGTCAATAATTCCGATATAACACGATAATTACTTTCGAACGCGGTGATACATCCAAAGCTTTCTCTCTCCCTCTCTCACCTTTCGGCAAATAAATATATCATCCACCCCCCTGGCGCTAACATGTTTATGACTCGGTCAGCGCGTCGAAAAATCCATAACTTCCAATTCGCTTCTTTTCGACCGAAAAAAAAAACGTAGAGCCCGCGCAAAAAAAGTGTACAGCAGCACGGCCAAAGGATAACAATTTACCGAAAAAGCATAAAGCGCCGCTGTACGGCTTTATATTTACGCCGCGCAAACAAGCCCATAAACTTGAGCGCGCTAATGAAAACTGAAAAGGAACATTATCGCGCTCGCCGCTCTACACGGAGAGTAACTTTTACAATAGGGGGGTTGGGGGCTCTGCCCTCCCCCCCCCCCAACGCTCCGCTGGTCCTCGGCCTAATTGCATCGCACGAACGGTAATTTCCCGCGAAGTCCCGCTCGCTCACTATTATTGCCGCGATGTCGCAGATGCGCGCACGCGCTTATCGGCTCGAGCGCTAATTTTTAATTATCCTCGCGTGCTGGCTGGTCGTTACATATCAGGACGCATGTGTGCCACGGAATGCGAGGTCTGATCAAAATGGACTGTTTTTTTTTATTCTTTGGCCTTTTTTTGAGGAGTTTTTCGTGGTCGAGCGTTTTGTCTAATTATACAAAAATGGGGGGGGGGGTAGGGGGCTAGTGTGGGGTCGGTGGTGGAAGAAAATTTAGAATTCGCGAGATAAGTTATAGGTCGTTGGCACGGAATGCGCGTAGGACAAATTAATTTGATAAGTTTAATTAATTAACGGAGGGCGTTGCAAATGTGCTTTTCTTAATTCGCTTAATTTCGGGATGTATAATTTTATTCATTTTATTTTGTGAGGCTACAGAAGATAATAATGATTAAAATTGCTGTTGCACTCTCCTAATTTTTGTATATGTAATTAAGAATTTGAATTTTTTATATCCAAATTGAATTAAAGCCAAAATATATTTATGAAGAATTGTATATGTCATACAATTAATCAAGCTATGATTAAAAATTCTTAAATAAATACTTAAGATAGTGCATACTTAATTTCATTGTTACATTTTAATCTTTAGTAGTTAATGTAGTCTTTTGCTTAGTTAATGGAACTAGATGAAGTGAGTCTTACATTTTTCAAACTTTCAACACCTTAAAATGGTTTTGCAGGATAAAGAAGTAAAAAACGGGAGATTTTCGAGATACATTTTTCATTAACTAATACGAATAACTGAATATTTACAAAAACGAAATCATTAACATATTTACATAATTAAAATAATTGAAATATTAATTATACAACCAAGACACATCTTTTCGCAAGTACGAGTCCCGTAACTTTACATCGACAAACAACATAATACTTCAACTTTATTACTACATCACCAACCTTCTTAAAAGTGCCTTTTAGTGCATATTCTTAATCTTATTAAAAAAAGAACTCCGCAACGGTCTTCCTCGACCGTAATTACACGATTCACGCGACAATTATCCTTTCTAGACACGGCCCAACCACAAAGAGCCTCCGGGGCGCGAGACAACGTCATTAAAAAAATACGCTACGCCAGCAATATTGTTTCCCATTAAACTAATACTGAATACACAAGACGAGTCATTCTTTTTTATCGCCGCGCCGTACCGGCCTCCTCCTGTCCTGTATAAATTAATTTGGAGGAGCCGCCTGCCGCGAAGAAGAAGAAGAAGAGACGCCGGCAGCATTGAAAGCAAAAAAAAGAAGATAGCGACGAGTCGCGCGTTGAACGAAAAAAAGAGAGAGAGAGAGAAGGACGAGCGGCAACGAAGGAAAAAGAAAGGCGGAACGCTCTAATTCGCACTTGTCCTTTTTTTTTACCCCGACGCTGAAAAGCTCCCGTCACGCTCTATAAAAGAAACCTCATTACCAGCTTGCCGGCGAGTCCCCCGGCGCTCGCGCGCGAAAGAAATTAGCATCGTAAATCCAAAAGCCAAGAAATAAACCGCAACGTGAATGGCACCGCGCTGTCCCCTACTTAAGTAGCACTGGAAGAGCGACAAAGGACCGCACAAGCGTACTGCTCTACTACTGGCTTCCGCGAGTGCCGTTGCTCGTTTCCTCCGACTTTTTCCTCACTCGCTGCTATCCGCGCCTTTTTTTTCGCGCTCTCCTTTACTGGTCCGCGCGTGCGTGTGCAAAGGGAGACGTGAAGATCGAGTATGCGCGAGGTGAGGATATTAAATATGAAGTGAGGTCGTGATGGGTTTTTGGGCGGGGTTGTACTTGTTTGGAGTCTTTTGAAATCTTTTCGTTAGTAGCCTTTTTCAATTTGTGTGTTTGAAACTAGAGATTGCGTTGAGAATTTGTATGATTTTTTTCATTTACAGAGTGAGGTTTTTTAGGATTAAATAGGATGACACATCGTTAGGAATGCTTGAATAAAGTTTTTTAATGGCAGAAAACAAAATTTATGCTACGATGATTATACTTTGATTTTTTGACATTCTTAACGTGAAACACTTTGCAAGTTAATAAAAAGAATTTTTTTAAAAAGTTTTCAATGAAATTTAAATTATAGACGAGAATTCAAATTCGGGGACGAGTTTAAATATCTATTATTTGTCAATAACAGAGTAAAACTTCAATTATTGAGATTGTAAAATAAGGCATGACTTTTTTGGTATTGAATACAGGATCTATTACAAGGAATTGAATCCAAATTTCTATACTTTCTAAATGAATACTGTTCCACTGATCAATTACTATGTTCATTTTTTATTTGGATCATTTTCATATTACAAACGTCATGAAACTTATTCAGATACAGTGCTGTGCGTTAACCATTGCCAAGTGAAATATTCGATTCTCTTAAATTTAATACACAAATTAAAACTTTTGAGTTTCTCTTCTCTATTTCAATCCTTTTCAAGACTTTTTATCTAAAAAAGTGTACATCCTTCGTTCTCCACCCTTTGCTCCTGCTATTACACACACGCACGCGCGTACATACACATACACACACACACACACACACGGAGCGAAACAACAGCTCCACTACCTCGCAAACTAAAGCCAGGTAAGACAAGCGCCTGGTAATGAATTAACGCCCGCATAAACAACTCATAACGGACGGCGCGCGCTGCAGGGGGTCGTCTTCCCCGAGCCCGGCACGCGACGATTACATCGTCGCCGCTGGCTTCCTCCTGTAATTTGCCCCGGAGGCCAACAACGCAGCGGCCGCCTTTCTTCCACCGATACACACAAGTGCCGCGGAATTCCGATGCTTTTAATCATCCCCCGCCGACGCGCCAGGGCTGAGTTATTACCCGAGAGGGGCAGGCCTGAAATATGGAATCAGCGAGGCTGGCGCGAGCGCTATAAAATTTTTTGTCGCCGGCTTAACGCGCCCGTAATTAGGAAAGTGGAGAGGCGCGCGCTCGCGAGGTGCTTGGGCGCGAGTGTGTATTAGGACGATTCCGACGCTCGTTATGCTCGTTGAGAGAGGAGGCTGCCGGGCGTCGACGAGCCCGCGGTGCGAGCGGCAGGCTTTTGGGGGGAGGGGGAAGGGATGGATTAATGAATTTGTCAAGTTGGAAGAGATGGTGTAAGATCGTAATGTGGGATTAAATTAATTAATTTGCGTGCCATTTGAAAGATGGCTTTTTGAGTGAGTGGTTTAGTGTTGTTTAAAGTAATAGAATGGGATTTAGTCGATATGATTGTATGTTTGATATAGGTTTGTTGAATGTTGCTTCATTATATAAAAAAAAAACATTTGAGTGGGGTATATAATTAATTTTAAATGATTATATTCCTAAAAATTTTCACAGTTTTTTTATACTGTTACTCATTTTATATTTTTGACAAACTTAAATTAATATAAGCATATGTGTTGTACTTAACTAGCACATCACGTGCGCTACGTGCGCCTGCACATATTTTCATTATTATGATAAACAAACCTCAAATTTTAACAATATACAAAATGAATGCGATTAAATTAAAAAAAGCTAATCAGAAATTGGGTTATTGTGGCAACAAAGCTCGGCCACGGATATTTTATAAAGTGGATAGATGAAAGCTTTTAAATCTTTGTATAATTTTTAAAAGTATTTTAACAGGCAATTTAATAAATTGTTTTGTTATTTTGCAAAATTGAAGCTGCATTATCTAATTAAAAATTCAACTACCTACTCTTATTACATATTCTTTAAAAAGTGATAGCCTGAAAAATGTTAGCACAATAAGAGAGTTTTCAACAATTATCAGTTAAAAAGGTAGTAATTTTATTGCAGTTAATGAGTATAAATATCTGTTATGAATAGTATAAAAATTCAAAATGTTCTGACATTACTTCAATTTTTTTTTAAATAAACAAATTTTTTTGTTTAAATTTTGTCACTAAAGAAATACTGTTCTAACACGGTTTCCTGAACTCAAAAATTAGAATTTATCGTATAACCTATAGTTTTTGTATACGTAATATTAATTAATGAAAAAGACCTCAATAAAGTGAAAACTATTTGTTAATTTTTAAGTATTCTTCAAAATTTTATCAACGAATTGTATGGTAAAACTGAAGACGTGAAACGCGCATAAAGTTTTCTGGTATAATAAAAAATTGCTATTAACAAAAAATTGTTCGAACAGAAACTGTACCAGTATTTTAGTCATTTAAAATATTTCGAAAATCTGAAAACTTAACAAAGACTAGATTTATAGATTTCACACTACCCAGTGATAACAGCTGTTTCTTTTATTAATTTTGCGGACAAACGTCTATCTCGTTTTTTCAGCCATATCCTGTTAAAAATACAATGTGTTTGTCTATATAGATTTAGAAAAAAAATAACATTTATAATATAAAATACTATGTAGTTACAAAAAAAGATTTATTTAAATAATCGATCTTATTCAATTCCATAATCTTCTTCTACAAATTTTACAAAAAGTCCAATAAAAAAACTCTGAAAAGACAAAAAAAAAATACCATTGAGCCCTACAAAAGTAACAAATAATCCCCCCACGACGAAAGCCCTGTAAGCTCTACCCCAGAGCTTTGGAGCGAGGACAATTTCAATAAGCGCATGTGTTTTATGGTTTGCAGGTCCGTCGTTTTGGGGCCTAATCAATCCCCAGTGGTCCCTGTGCAGCAAAGGCAGGCGGCAAAGTCCCATCAACATCGAGCCTGACAAGTTGCTCTTCGACCCCCACCTGAGGCCGGTGCACGTGGACAAGCACAAGGTAATTTGTCAAACCCCTTTTGTCCGCGCCAACACCCACATCACAGCCAGCCCCCTATAGCCTACATACACGGAATCCAGTCCAACCTTTCCCCCTTGTCTACTCTTAGGCTCCCAGCGGAAAACTCGCCCCTCTCTCTCTGCCAGAGTGGCAGAGAGTCGCTGGCGGACTTTGAAAAACTTTCCGATTTCGCAACTTTCCATCCGCCAGCTCCTCGGCCAAATGAAGATGAAAGACTTTTCTGATAAACGCTCGTTAGTGGCACTCTCCTCTCTCCCTCTCCTCACTCCTGGCGTCCCCAAGCGTCCGTGGGACAGTCGGCAGTGGCACTTTCCTTTACAGTCGATTTCATTAAATGGCTCCCGAGCGCACTGATTCATCGGGTACAATTAAAAAAGTTTCAAATTATACATCGGATAAGCGATGATTGATGCAACACTAAGGCGCCGAGCTCGAATTGGATAATTAGACATTTAATGGAGTTTTTTATTATGATAATCAAGAGAGCGAGGGAGGAAGTGAGCGGGAGGAGCGCGATAAGGTAGCTGTGACCCTTTTGTGGGTCAGGCTTTTTCTGCTCGCTGAGCGTTTAATTAGAGCTTGATATTATTTAAAAATTACTGCATTAATGTATATAAATTCGCGGATACTGCATAGCAATTGGAGATTATTATGCGGAAAGCGTAAATAAATTATGAAGTAATATAATATTAATGGCTTCTGAATGAATAAAATATGATTTTTAATTAAAAACCAGAATTTTGCATGTATTTAGTGTAATAAAATTGCAGTAAAAATGACATGTAAGTTATTGCCTTAAATTTCTTTGTGCAATAATAAAAATCAGTCAAATATTGAGCAATAGTACCTATTACATGAAAATTTTATTTGAATATTTTAAAATGCGACCTTTACATAATGTTATTCCTGGAAGTCGAATTTTTATCGATAGCATAAATTTCAGTATGTTTTCAAATTTATGGCGATCCTAAAACTTCTTTTTTAATCCTGGAAAGAAAATAACCGTAGATTGCTGTCGATTTTGTTAGTTGATCGGATTATTCCGGTCAGTAGAAAATACATTTGATAGGTATACAAGCTTGATGGAAACCCAACACAATAAAAGAAAAATAGTGGGCAACATCGTCAAAGTTTATTTTTTACCACAATTTAAAATCTAATCTTTGATATATTTATAGGTTTTTATTAATAAAGATGTAATATAGTGTTCATATGCAAAGTAATTCTTAATTACAAGTTTATTCGCAGTTTGTTCAAATAAGGCGTCTGACCATAATTGACTTACACTACTGATAATTAATTTTTCGACTAAAAGATACTTTAAATCTGTCCAGAATATTGATTCTTTCTCATCAATTATTATTAATCGACGATTTTGTAAACAATTTACAATATTCTAAATCTTATTACACAGTTAAATAAATTTAATATTTTGTCTAACTCGTATAATTTTTACTATACAAATTATTCTCTCCATTCTCCTTATTAAATCATCCATACAAATTCTTACAACCAAAAACAACGCGCAACTAAAGCGCCAAAAATTCCTTATTCCAAGTCTCAAAAAAGAACTAATTAAAACCACACTAAACAAGCCCTCGGCGCGCATCTATCCTCTCACGCAGCTCAAACTTACCCCGCTATTAGCTTTCTTTCATTATGATACACCAGCTTTTTTCCCTCTCTCCTGCACGCGCGCTCAAGTAAGCTCTCTCCCCGGCTCGAAAGTTGACTCTGGCATGAAAAACCGCGGCAAAGCAATATCTCACATTCGAGTGTTGGCGCTTGGCTCTGAACTTGTGCTAACGCTGAAATAACTTTAGCGCGGAGAAAGCCAACCGCGTCTCGATGTGCGCGGGGTAGTTTCGCGCGTCACCGCGGTATAAAGACAAAGAGAGAAATGGAGGTTTAGAAAAGAGAGAGAGAGACAGAGTATTCGTGCGTGCGGTTATATGCGTATAGTGGAGGTAATTTACGCGCTTCGGCTGGCACGGTCTATGAAGGAAATTGGAGGTAACGACTAGTTATACAGAATGAAGATGAAAATCATAGCGTTATGATATAACAGTGCAGTGGTATAGTATGAATTGTTCGTGAATTCAATTATTGTTTGATGATGCTGTCAAAAGGAGAAATTTATCTGTCAATGTGGCATATGAAAAACGAACTGTATCACCTCAAACGTTATCTTTAAAATCATTTTAATTATTGATAATTCTTTTGATTTCGCATTAATCATTGGCTAGCTAATAAAAGTCACTTTACCACCCCGAAATTCCCACCCCCGCATTAAAAAAATGTTTTTATTAATCTCCAACATTCACCACCGCGAAAAGAACTACAGCCCAAAACAATCCACAGAGGCGCAGCGAGTCGAGCAAGTAGAAAATGAAGCGCCGAGCGCGCCAGAGCAAGCGATGTTACTTTCCCGCGAGAGAGCTCATACATACCTGCACAGCCGCAAGCGCGACGCGCGCATTCCTACGGCGCGCCTGCCGCGATCATAAAATTTCTCACTCTCTTTCTCTCTCTCTCTCTCTCTCGCATACAGCTAGCCCTTCACTATACTGCGTCCCTCTTTCTCTCTCTTCTCCTCGTTTTGCGGCCGAGTCCGACGATATTTCAGCGCGGGGCACGGGGATTTTGTGCACGCGCATATACTATCGGAGAGCGCCGCGCGCGCTGCTAGAGTGCTCGCGAACTTTTCCGCGCAGCCGTTTTTTCCGCGTAATGAAGTACATCGCCGAATCTCGGATAAAGCATTGCCCGCCGCCGGCGCGTATCGCGCTTTATTTTCATCCGCGAGAAAATATTTGCGCTGCGACGACTACTCGCTTTTTTTCTCTCTTCTCTTTCGCCGCTCTCTCTCTCTTCTTTTTTCTCGCGTTTCGGCTGAATGTTTCGGGGCTGGTTAATAAAGGATCAAGCGGTTGGAATTCCTGTCGGCGTGTGATGCGATTATTATTGATTTACGGGCCAGAGGGATTAGCCGATCGTATCGGCCGCTGGAGATGTAGTTCTCTCTGCTTTTTTTTTTATATTTCGAATTGATGCTGGCTTTGATCTATACTGGGGTTATATGGGAGTTCGTTTTAATCCGTAATTTTTGCAGTGTATGTAGCGGTAGGTGAGAAATATGGTCTGGCAGGGGTATTAATTTTACTGGGTATTGAAACATAAATTGTATTTATTAATTTTAAGACGTAATTTATACGAGTGGCCTACAATGGGGGCTAGGCGAAAGTATAATGGTTCTTGTGAAAATTGATATTTTTAATTTAGAAGTACAGAATATGTTAAATTTAAAATTTGACAACAGCGGAGGACAGACATTATTTTACTATTCTTTTCTACATTAAAAATTTTATTTTACAAAAATTGTTCAAAAGTAAATTTGTTTCACTTTTCACCCAAGTTTAATTAATCATAAGTTTATTGATTTTTATTAAAATTAAGTTAATCTAACGTGAATCTCACTCATACCCACCCTCCTCAAGATAAAAAGAAGTCACCCTCCAAACCAAGAGCTGACTCAACATCCCGCTAAACTCCAGTAAAAAAAAAA
>JAPYZA010012857.1:0-12723 GCA_030522685.1 Eupelmus azureus | reverse complement strand
ATTTTGCTCGTGTAATAAAATGAATCTTTACAGTTTCAGGTAATAAATTAAACAGTGATACTCAGGAAGATAAAAGATTACTTTCCAGAATAGTCAAGTGGACGATTGCACCATAAACTGCATCATGTTATCATTATTAACAAGGTTGATCAAACTAAAATGCAAATTATTAGAATAAATCAAATAACTATGATCTGCAAAATCCTAAAACTACTCATCACGTTTTCGTATATCAACAATACAACGATTCCCCACATTCTAAAAATTCTGTTACAAACCACGTAAAACAATAGATATCAACCCAATTCAAAAAAGTATCAACCCAAAATACACAACAACACACAAACGCCGCTTTCGAAAAAATGAAGCCATTTAAAATCCCGCAAGAAAATCATCAGCAGACCCAGCCGACCTTAAATCACGTAAAAAAACTGTCAGCCCCCCATCCCCTCCACTTTTGACTGATTATAATAATCTCTCCACGTTGTTCCACTTTCCAGAAAAAAGAATCCCCAGGCACAGAACGCACTCCTCGAGCCTCGCATTGTTCGGCGCAAAAAACATCGGGGGGCTCATCAGCGGCCGCTCCACCCTATATACATTATGCGTTTCGCGCCCTCGGGCCGATTCATCAAATCGGCCATCGGCGAGGCGCGCGGAAATTCGAAAGGTGCGAGGAGGAGGAGCCGAAAGCGCGAAGGAAAAGGTGAGAAAAGAGCCGCCGCCGCCGCGGTGAAAATGATCCGGGCGCGCGCGCGTTAATCATTTTACGGGGCGGTTATTTTCGGGAGATCCTTTTATTTTTCCCGCCGGCTATATCGCGCCGAAATTTCAGGCTCGTTTCTTGCTTTTCGGGAGAAGCTGGAGGTGGTGTGATAGTTATGAGAGCAGAGCGATTTATGCGCTTTCCGGGATTTTTGAAAATTATACGTGTTACTTTATAGAGCGCGTTTACGGATGATATTTTTGGTAATGATGATGGCGGTTTTGGCACTTTTTGCTGATTTCTTCATTTCAATTTTGGAAGTCCCGTTGCGAAAGTGATTTTCGGAATACGTTTAATAACAATACTGTATGCGAGCGATGGGAAAGGGGTGAACCGTTAGGTATGCGGGATTCAAGGTGACATTTATATCTTTGCAAAGGTGATTGATGATTTGCAATCTAGGCCTGGGACTTGTTGAACAATTTATTTAGAATTTATTTGGAATATACTTTTATACTTTTATTTAAGTCGTACATTAAAAAGAAGAATAAACTGTTAGAGTTTAATAAAGCAATTAATCATAATTAAGCCTGTGCATAAGTGCGTACAACTTTTTTGACTTTTATAAGAAAAGTTTTAGTATCATTTGAATTATATTATTCATTCAAGTCAAGTAAAATTTATCTCAGGCAATAGTGCTGCACTTTGTCTAATTTTGTCAGATAAGTAGAAGTATTAAGTACATGTTGTGATTTATAATAAGATATTTTACTTTTTGAAATATATTTTTGTTTACAGGTGTGTAATATTATTAGTAGCTGATTTTGGGAGTTAGAGTTTTTAGTCGTTAGTCGTTTTATTTTCTAAGTTTAATTAAACTGTTGCCAAGTGATGCAAAAAAATTTTATATTAAAAGTTTTAATTCGTTTGAGAATCGAAATTTTGAATTAGTTTAAATACAATTGTTGTTTTATTTCTTTTACCGAAAAAGAAAAATTGTTGTGGTTTAAGTAAGGAAAGTTATTTGTAATTATGCACACAGGAACAACGTAATTGAAAGTTTTAGTTCTCACTGGTATGGTTTTGGAGTTTTTAATTATATGTTTGTATGTGTTAATTGTTAACAATAAATATAATAATGTATATGTAACTAGAATATTATTGAAGTTTTTGATCAAAAGCGTGCCAGATAGTTCAATTTACGTTGTCGTGTAGTTGTTACAAATGGGCTTTATTTGTTATTTAAAGTGTAATTTAAGGAATATCAAGAATTTTACATGTATATTGTAGTTAGGAGTTTAGTTAAAAATTAGTTAGACTACTCCATATATGTCTATGTAGTGTACTAATTACGTTTGAATAATTTTAAATTGTGATAGATTAGTTAGGAATTTTTAGCTATGATTTAAATAAAAATTTTTGTTGTTTATATTAATACAAAATTTTATAAATAAAGGCAAGTGTCTGTTCTGTTAACTAGTTAATTATCGAATGTTTTAGTTAAGTCGGATATGATTTTTTTTAAATAGTTAATAGTAAATCTTCATTTTGATACGTGTGTTAATTATTTTGTTTATTAAAATATTAAGTATTAGTAAAATTAGAGTTAATAAATTAGCCATATCTGGAATATGTGTTCGCGTAAATCGCTCGGTATAATGCAGAGGACAGCTATAAATATTCTCAATCGGAAATTATTAATTAATAAACTCGCTGCAACGTCACAGCTTGAAAATAATTTTCAAGAATAGTTCAGCGTTATTTTATTATGCATAATATCTCTATAATAATTCATTCTAAAGTCAATTTAAAAAATTACGTAAAAGATTAAATAATACTCGCTGAAGAGCAGGTACGAAAGTTAATCACTTTATGAAATATAGAGGACGGGTTGGCGCGTTCAGTTTCCCGAAGGTCGCGCTGCATCGTTACAATGGCTATTCTTCATTTCTGACGCTACGGTACTGTAAACTCCGTAGGATTGAAGAAAATTTATGAGTTTTCCGGGATTTCTACAAGTTGAGTATAGCATTACACGAGGCATGCCAAACAATGCTACACTGCCTTATTGTTTGAAATCGAGAAAATGACAATTAACGAAAGTCAAAGTGTCATGCTAAGAAGAAATGCTGGATAGTTGCGGAACTTGATGGGCGTACGGTACCTAAGGTAAGGCAGTTATTGACATTTATTGTCATTGAAAATTGAGTGTATTAAAAATAGAATTCATTGGATCGTTTTGGGATTTTTGAGTATAAATGAAATTTATTTTATTATATAGTAATTAAATATTTTATTAAATAATAATGACATTCCATCTTAAATTCACAAGTTAAGGCGACCTCGGAGGTTAGGTTAGGTTTCATTTCGTAGTTTACAAATTACGCTTAAAAAATTTTTAGGTTTTTTTAATCTTCCACCATTCTTTGATAACAGTAGAATGGTGGAAAACTGAAAAATCAAAAGAATTTTATAAACTAAAAGCGCCTAACCCCGAAACCGCCTTAAAGATAAAAACGTGTATATTTTAATTTGATGAATTAATTTTTTAAAATATTATAATACTTAAAAATTATTGCTATAAATTACAAATTATGTCTTTACTGAAATGAGAAGATCGTTCAATAGAATTTATAGTAGGATGTATTAAAAATTATACACTGAGCAGTTAAGAGATTTTGAAATTTTTTTTTTTTGTTTTTAAGTACGTAACGTATCTCTTGATAAACTCTCCGTGACCATAATTGACATTTTTGTAAGCATCTATCAAAATAACGTGGATTGAGTTTAACAGAGGAATATAGGCAGGCCCGATTACCAATAAAAACGTAAAAGTTACATAAACAATAAAAGACGTACATTTTAGCCTATCGCCGGATTTAACTTATCAACAAATTAATATTTTAAAATTAAGTCTCACAATAAAAACGAATACGCACTGTTGGACACTATTTATTGGAATGTAGCCAGTCCCATCGATCTCCCGAGCACACATTTACGCCCACGCACTGCTCTTCTCTATCCGTTCCTTAATCTTATCCACAACCTCTCGACTCGTGGCCGTTCCTCCAATATCCCGCGTGATAACTCCATCCTCGATGCTCCCCATAATCGCATCTTTGATGAACTTACCATGATTCCGGAGGCCGAGACAGTTGAGCATGTCCACCGAGGCGTTAATCATCGCTATGGGATTGGCGACATTTTGACCAGCGATTTCGGTGCCGGTGTTGCGGGTCGCCGGCTCGAAGATGGTGTAGAACTCGCCGATGTTCTGGCCGGATATGAGGCCGGCTCCGCCTAGTAGGCCGCATATCACGTTGGAGATGATGGAGCCGTAGAGGTTCGTTGTTAGGATCATGTCGAACTGGTGGGGGTTGGAGACGAGCTGCATGCAGGCGTTGTCGACGATCATGTCGTTCTGGACGATGTCCGGGTATTCGCGGCCGATTTCCTTGGCGGTTTTGAGGAAGAGGCCGTCGGATAGTTTCATTATGTTCGCTTTGTGCACTGTTGTTATCTGAAATTTTTGATTGTTGTTTATTGAATTAGTGGTGATTATATTGTATTGTTGAAATTATTGAACATAAACTGGAATGAAGGCAATATTTATGCAATTTTAATAATATTATACTAACTTTGCTGGATTATTGCTTAAATATTGTGAATTCTTTTAAACATAATTTAATTTGCAAAGATATTTTTAAATTTAAATATTTTCAAATTTATTAAGTAATGTATATAGTGTTTTCATTTAAATGTAAAATAATAATGCAAAACATTCCTAACAATATTCAAAGAAAATAAGACAAAATTTTCTATAAACAAATAATACTTTTTCTAACTCAATCGCGCAAATATAAAATCAATCTCTGCTCACCTTCTTCCTACTATTCCACTTCGCATACTCGAACGCGTACCGAATGACCTTCTCCGCATTCGTCTTTGTAATGACCTTCATACTCTCCACAACTCCATTAACCGCCTCATGCTCCAACATGGCATACTCGCCCTCGGTGTTCTGTCTGATTATAACGACGTCGATATCCGAGTGCCTCGATTTGATACCCGGGTACGAAGTGCAGTGCACCGAGTTTACGTAAAGCTCGAGTTTCTTGCGAAGCAGAACATTGCCCGAAAGGACCTCGCCGTCGCCGCAGCCGTTGGTCGACTCGATGTTGCCCTTGAGGGCGATGCCGTT
The DNA here is from genome assembly GCA_030522685.1 of Eupelmus azureus. Lineage (NCBI taxonomy): Eukaryota > Metazoa > Arthropoda > Insecta > Hymenoptera > Eupelmidae > Eupelmus > Eupelmus azureus. The sequence continues at coordinate 7,816 of JAPYZA010012857.1, read as the reverse complement.
GCGACGGATCGAGTTGACGGCGTAGTCCAGATCGTCGCTGTTCTCCGAGTCCAGGTTCACGTTTATCTCCTCGAAGTCGACGGGGACTCCGCTGAATCTGAATATCTGGGGAATGGGAATTGTTTGGGTTAAGTTGATGATATTGTAAGTAGGTCTTAAATTGTTTTAACGAGGTTTCATATTTAATTTTTACCGATCAAGCTATTTTCTAAAAGAAACATTTTTAGGCAAAATTTCAAGTAAATATTGAAATGCGTCCAAGAATGACATTTGAACAAATTTTTCAAAAATTAATAAAATTTATAAATGAATTTTGTATAAAAATTGAGTTTGGGACTGCAGAAAACAAATACCAGATTACTTTTGGTCTAAAATCTGCTACATGCTTACGCGCGTCTCTAGGCTTTGTCGGCCAGCGCCACCTATAAGCGCAAACTGCAGCTCAAACAAAGTAATAGCAGTTGGCAACAAGCAAATAGGTAGCGCTCGCCAAGAATAAAGTCGAAAAACGCGCATGCTTGAAGCAGTTTTTGCATAGGAAAATAATCTTGTGCTTTATTTTATACAGTCTACTGGGAAAAATATATCACTTTATGTCAGAATTTGATAACAATATATTTTACGGAAATAACATTTACCTCTTTAACGTAACTGGTAAGTTCAGGCCCAATTCCAGATCCAGGCAAAAGCGTCACCGTATAACGCCCGCCATAATGCACGCTTGACATGGACGCCGTTTGTCTGTATGTCAATGGAAGCTTATGTTGAATATGCACTGGGAAAGTTGCACTGAAGGGGTGAATATTTTGCATAATTTTGCAAGCTTTCATTTTTTTGGACATACAATTGACAATATGAGCCATTATAAATAATTCGAATATTCTGAAAGAAAATAAATAGTTTAATATTTAATAAAACTATTAGTATAAAAAAAACTCAATTATAAATATACTGAGAATAATTAGTTTATTTGTCTAAACTAGCTTGAAAACAATTGTTGATATTTTTGTTGAAAACTTAGTTTACTCTCTCAAACTAAAATAGTAGCAGCATTAAACAGTAAATCAATACATTTTACTATGATTAATCGACATTCGATTAATTTCAACTCTGCTTTCACTCTTTAAAATAAAATCCACTCATCTTAAAATTGATACGTAAATTCGAAAAAATACTTACTTTATGCAGACAGCTGAATATCTCAAGGAAGATCCTTACACTATGCCGACTGCACCGTGCGAAAGTTGGAATAGTAATGATTCAAAGACAAGGCCAATACACCCTTCGAGGTGCCGATTTTCCAGACCACCACCTTTACCTCCTCCCCCTTCCCCCACCTACCCATAAGGCTTCTCGGAAAATCGAGACGCAGAGGTGAGAATCGTCCAGAATTGCACTCAGGTAATTCGGCGCATATCGAGCAGCACTTATGTGTACGAGCGTTAATCATTTTATGGGTGTAGCCGGTTCGGTTTTCATTTCTCCAAAGGTTCTAATGCCTTGTCCAGGCCGCTCATTCTTCATTTTGCCGGTGCCCAAGGATCTAGGGATATTTATGGATTATGCAGGAGTAGACGGGCTCGGCTTTTGACCTGTAAGCACATGGTGTTTCTGGATTGCTTTATTGTTTGATGTTTTAGCCGCTGTAAAAGAAATGGTGCTGCAAACTTCGTTTTATTTCCGACCGTTACGTTATTAGCGTGGTTCCTCGAAAAAATTGTGTTAGTGCATTGTTTATTGCCTCTGGTACCAGCTGTTACGATCGACAAATATTAAGTGAGGAGTATACCTGCGCATTTTATTTGGATGGTAAATTTTGGTTACTACCTGGAGATATATTGAACAAATTATTTTTTACATAAACATGTGTGTTTAATTATACATTAAAAAGATCTTTCTCTTAAGAATGATAAATGACGAAGTTTATTTGCATCCTAATGGAAACCTTATCCATAAAATCATCGCAGTAAATTCAAGAGAAACTTCGAATACAACAGTTTTATGATTACAAAAAATACGCTTCATTTCCTTCATCAAATTAGAAAACTAGTTTAGCGAGTATCTCCTTCCCGGAAAAAATAATCAAAGACTCCCATCGACCTAAAACTCTTTCCAAATCAAAGCGCTTTTCTTCAAAAACCTGAAAAACTTTATCACCTTTTAACGAACGACAAAACTACCAACCCAAAAAAATCCGCTCTCAATTAAACTCGACCCCTCTTCCCAGATACCAGGCGCGTTAAACAAATAAACCTCAAACACATCCCAAACAATAAAAAAAACCGAACCCCCACCCTAAATTACAAAACCTTAACGTCCCCTCCTCAACCCATCTAAAAAACGCGCACTTAATTGATCACCAGAGAGCCACCGCGATTATACGATCGCAGCGATTTCCATCTAACGAGCCTCTCTCCTACGGCGGTCTATAAAAATTTATACCGCACGAGATCCTCCCCGGCGTTTCCACACGCGGGGGGGTTACGCGGATCCTCTCAGATCTTTCGCCGCCCGTTAATTGGCCTTAATGGCCCGTGACACACTTGCGCCCCGTGTAACTCGCCGAGGGGGCGCCCTCTCGAGGAAAAAGTGTCGCGCGACTTTTCTGGGTCACTTTCGATCTGATTGAAGCTTCGGAGGAGCGTGTGTGGGTATAAGTACGAGGGAGCGGGATTTTTCGTTGTTTTTTGTCGCTGTGATTCGGTGGGTTAGATAAGCTGCGCGGATGGCTAGATGCTACGGTGATCTTGATGAGGCTTAATGATAGGATCGGATGATGGCTTTTTGTGGACATTGCGAGGAGTATGGGAGAAGTAACGGGTACTTGGGCATGGTGAGGTGGAATGGAGTTTTTTAGATATTTGATAATTTTGCGGTTTGAGGTTCTTTTTTGGTGGGTGCGTTGGGAATGCTGATGCTGGTTTATGAAAATGGGTTTAATGAATTCGATATGCGAAATCGAAAATTTTTAAGCCGCCTTAGATGATAAAAGACGTTTGAATAATACATTTGCGTGTAATAAGTAAATTGAATTTGTCAAATGAAAATTAATAATTACGACGAGATTTAGATATTTTTTCTTAAATCGTACAAGCAAAAATGTTAAAAGCATTTCGCTCTTTTATTTTTACAGTGTCGTCGATATTAGCGTTACTTAAATATAATCTTAAATACAAAATTTCAGAAAATACTACGATATAAAAATATCAAAAACATTTAAAACCCCAAAAAATCAAATCTCACACTTTTCATAAAAACCAACATTTCCCTCCTCGCACACCCAAAGCACGAGTTTCCTCTCCTCCCTACATTACCCGCTCCGTTTCTCCGGCTTTCATAATCTCGTTACGTCTTCAAATTTCCTTTTGTTCCCCCACTAGCTCACCGTGCCTCGCGGGCCTTATTAAGCTCTTTTCTTGCCTGAAACCTCTTAATTCCATTGTATCGGCGCTTTGTTCGTTTGTATTATTTTTAAAATCGCGCCCATTGTTCCGCCGAGAGCCGCGCACATGCCGGCTATATACTTGCTTTGTCGATTCGAAATCCTTTTGACGCGCTTTTTTCTTCACTTCTGTATCTTCTCGCACGCGCGGAGAGGGTCTTAAAATATATCTTATGACGTTCACGCGTGTATGTGTGTGTGTATGCTATCGCTTGGGTAAAACGTTTCCATTTTATGAGAAACGGCGCGCAGCTCGTATGTATATGCGCGGGCTTCCAGAGAGCCAATTTATCGGCGCCCGGCGCGGCTTTATCTTAATGCATTGTCCGGGCTGCCGGTTATTTGCAACAGTGTTCGGCGGTCTTTCAATTTTTTTCCTACGCGCGGCTGAGAGTTTATTCTTATGGGCTTAATGAGTTCTGGAAAGAATGACTGTAATTTTTATCGGCCGCTTCGGTGCGTAAAGTTACTCAGAAATGTATTTTAATGCGCGAACGCGAGAGTAAATGATGGAGTAAATACGTTTTTGATGAATGTTGGAGCGCTTAGTGAATGCAAATACTCACCATTTTTGATACATTAATATACATACTTTCTTTTATTAATTATTCGTCTTGGGAGAAACAGATTAAGCTTCAGAAAAGAAATATGAAGAGCTCAAAATCAATTAAGTCATAACAAATGTTGTTTCAAATATTCAAATACACAAAACGATCGCTTATACCATGACGTATCGCTGTACAGTAAAAATTCCAATTACGGAATCCAATTTAAAAATAAAAAAACTTAATCACAATCAAACTGCCTCGTTTATATTAATAGTCCCAGCGTCATGACAAACGCAGCTATTTAGACAACAATTAGTCAATCTATAAATCCAGCTCGAGCCTCATAATCGGCCTCTCAGTCGCCTCAAACGGAGCGACCAATTGATTTTTCCAACTGGCATTCTTAGTATCAATCATCCGCTCCTTATCGACTAAGGCCCTGCACTCCTCGAGAAATTACCATTTTCCTAATTAACCTGATAAATCAAGCTTAGTCGGCCGTACATGCCGAAACGCTTAACGATCGGAGCAGCTCGATTATGACTAACCGATCGGCCGAAAAGCGCCGACTATAAAAAAATAAAAGAAAAGGTATGCATGATGAATGCCGGGCAATCATGTAGATTAAGGCAATAATAACACGTGTATACGTCAAGACGGTGATCATCGAGCGCATCGCATGCTGGTAACTAGAAGCCTGCTGAAACTTTGTATAAAAGATAAAGGTTAAGGTGAAGTTTTGAACACTTAGCGCTATCGGGTTGAGTGTACATAGGTAGACGTTTACCAGCGGCGTTTTAAGCTTTTCACGAGCGCCGTTAAGTTTGGTCTCGGCCGGGCTTTCAGGATTTTTAAGGGGGAGTCGTTAAATTAAGCGGGCTGAAATATTACGCGAATAAAACGGTAACGCGGAGTGTCTGGGATAGTTTAGCGTTCAATGAATTTCGAGAAAGCGCAAAAATATTAATGGAAAGACTTTTAAGAGCCTCCTCGGCGTTAAATTCCCGTGGACGTACCCTTGAGAATCCACTTAACCACCCCCCAACGAACACCTCGCTAAACAAAAATCAAAACAACCAAAATCAAGCGACACTCCCAACCCATCCTCAAAATTTCCCCGAAGCGGCATTCCTTCATCAAAGCCATCTCGCGGCCTCCCCTTAATACACACACTAGAACCATCACGCCCGTTACGATCTCGCCGGTCCATCGCGTTAACGCACGCTGCGAGCGATAAATTTCGAGGCTTGCATATATAGTCCTCCCGACGGGCCGTTGCCTCGCTACAGCTGAGAGGTAAAAGGGCCCCACGGCGCAGGCATGTGTGTACACACGTGCGCCCAGCGGAACTCATTGAAAGACGAGAGCGGGACGTTTTTGAAAAAGCGCGCGCGTGTGTGGCAAGAGGCTCTTTATTTTTCCTGCCGAGAGGAGAGTGATCGCTTAATTTTGGGAGCGAGGCTGGCGCGTGCGTTTTGGAACGTTGGGGAGAGGTCGAAGGTGACGAGGAGAGGTGAGTTCGTGTGTGCTTATTGTTTGGGAGGTACTGAGTTTTTGGATTTTTCAGGAGGTTGATTACCATGTGTTTGGATGGAAAAAAGATGTAGTGGTGTTCGATGCAATTCGAGTGTGAGAAGTGACAGGCACTCGGCTGCTTCGTGTTTCATTTATTTTCCGAGAACAGGTTCACAGATGCGTGCGAGCCGGTAATGGATCTATAAATGCTTGCTACAGCGAGAGCCATTATTTAGATCTGAAGAAGGCGACAAATTATAGACGACAAAGCGGCCGCTTAAGTGAGCGTTATGATACTCTCGTCGTGAATGATCAACACAACGCTTAAATTAAATCAAGTCCGTCATCTATCTTGCGAGTTAAATGAACGATTACTTAAAGAATTTTTTTGTTTCTTAAATTAATTTTGTTTCCCAAAAGCTTACGGGTTCTTTAACGCTACGCACTATACATTGTAGTCTGAAATCTTAATGAGCGTCGACTGAACTCTGCCGCCTAACGTTACAATCTCACACTTGAGGACCCAGTTTCCTTATCTCAAAAGCGCATCCCGACGAAAAGAGCGTACACTTACAATTACCCGAGATAAAAACATCAACTTTTCCCCCAAACGCTAAAGTTTTTAAACCAAGTAAACGTACAAAGCCCATATAAGTACTCGTCCATCACACACCGCAACATCATCAAAACAAAATCCTCTTACACGACCTCCACGCAATCCACTTCTCTCCGACCACATCAGTCCAGACTCCAGCGAACAATGCGCCTACACGTCCCGTACACACATCACCGCTTACCGCTACAACTGGACCATCACAGCACCCATACAGTTAGCCCATTATAAGGCCGTATACAATAAACGCCAACGAGATCTCCCATCTTCTGTCCCGTCCATAAAACCCCCATAGCCATCGATAAAGCGCGCACCATTTATTAATAGATAACTCAGCCATCGAGACGCGCGAGTCTCTCTTTTCACTTCTCTCTCCGCCTACCGTCTCTCTTACTACACATTCCTCGCGATGTGTTTACCCCGACATATGCCTCTCTATCTAGTCCGCTCTCTTCTTGGCCATCTGTTGGCCGGCGCCGCGGGAGCCCCCGAAAAATCGGGAAAGTGCATTTCCAGCCCTGGCATATGGCAGCCGAGGGCGCCGGATTTATCTATGCTCTCGCTCTCTCTCTCGGCGCGAAAATTCGAGAGGTGGTGCCGGGACATTAGTTCCTTGTGCGGCTGGTTTATTTATAGATGCGCGGCGCTGCTTTTTCAAAGCGCGTGCCACGAGGGTGGAGGAAAAAGTCGTGGAGTTACTCCGTGTTTATTGCGATTGGAGAGTTTTGGATGGAAAAAAGTTCAGTGGGTGATGAGGGCAGGATTTTTTTTGTGGGAGGATGGAGATGAAAAAGTCGAAGGCCTCGTTGGGAGGGTGAGGAATGGCAGTCAATTAAGACTTTTTAACGAGCAAATAAAGCGGCTGGGTTTATTTTGTCTTCGGAGGATTTTTTGGTTGCGATGGTTATGGTTTTATAAATAGGAGCTAAAATAGATCCGGTGTGTACCGAATTTTTATGGGAGTTTGAGAAAAAATTTGTAAATAATTTTTGGGGACGATTGTTTTGTTTTGGGGGACGGTAATTACGGGCGGAAGCATAATTTTTCAGTGTTTATCGTTGATTTTATACGCACTTTTTATCAAAGGCGCCGACGGTACTCACAAGCGGCTTGTTTATTATTTATTTTTTTGTATTTAAAGTGAACGTTTAATTAAGTTTAAGATCACGTGTTTAAGTCATAAATTCTTAATATATTTTTCACTAAGCCCGAAGAAAAATACGTAAATCTTAATACAAGAAATTCGTTTTACAGTCATAAAAAATTAGCACAAAAATAATCAACTTATTTTTTAACTTATTTTTAAGAATATCCCAACAATTCTAAAAATCCCACAAGGCGACCATCCGCCGCCTTATTAACCGAAACAACATCACCTACAACCCATCTCCCAGAAATCAGTCCGCGCCATAATTACCCCACTTCATTAAAATTTTTCCATTACCCAAACGTCCCAACACACACCAAAACACACCAGCACAATCCCACAGCAGTCCTCATTTTCCTCAGTCCAAAACCCACCTAAAAAAGCGAAACGCAAGCCAAAAGGCCATCGATCAAGCTCGCTCGATCGCCTCTGCCTACGAAACAAAAGCTAAAAAATAAAAGAAAAGCCGTTCTAAGGAGCAAAACGCGAGACTCTCAAAGGGCGAGTCTAATCTTGTGAGAAAAGGAGTTAATCCCGGCGTGAAGTCACCC
>JAPYZA010012855.1:0-10159 GCA_030522685.1 Eupelmus azureus | reverse complement strand
CTCGTGTTCGCGTTTTATTGAGACTCGAATCCTGACTTTTCCTGACGCCGGATACGGCCGCCTCCGCGGGTACAGACGCCACTGTACATAAGCTGAGCAACCGGCAATTTGTTAATAATTTTCACGAGTGATAAGGTGACGTCACTCGTTGTAACGGGCACTCGGCACTGCACGGAGTGGTCATTGCACTAGTGGCTAACGTCCACGTAGTGCGATATTGTTGATAATTAAATTTGTTTATTTAATTTGAACCCCGTTACATTATCATGAATGGATTTTGTATCTGTAATTTTTCCAAGTTTCTAAATATAATAATTAATAATTAATTATAAATTATTAATTATTAATTATTAATTATTAATTTTTTAATTATTAATTGTGCTTCAGTAAATTTTTTATTTGATATTGCTTCTATTACTACCTCATTTTCATTTATTTTTGACTCATCTATTTGTATATGAAATTTTCTACTTAAATATTCAGATTCTATATTTTCTCTGCGTGGCAAATGCTCTTATTTTATGTTAAAATCCTGTAATGATAAATTCCATCGTCTTAGTCTCGCGTATGTGAATCTAAAATTTTTTAGAAATGACAGTGCTTCACGATCTGTTCTAACCCTAATTTATTTTGCCCCCCCCCCTTAAATAAGTTTCTAATTTATTTAACGACCAGATTATTGATAACATTTCTTTTTCTGTTGTAAAATAATTATATTCACTGCTTGGAAGTGTTATACTTATAAAGCATAATATTTGTTCTTCGCTGTTATCGTTGATTTGCGAAAGTACTGCGGCGATAACTAAATTACTCGCATCTTTAGTTAAAATATATGGTTTATTTATAACTGCCAATTTTTATAGTATATTTTCATCGAATAATGATTCAATTTTGTCAAATACTTTTTGTTGATGTGCCCCCCACTTAAATTTTACTCCTTTTCTTAAATTTTCAATTAAACGTATTGTTTCATTAGCGTAATTATTTGCGAATTTAGTATAAAAATTTACAAACCCAAGAAATGATTGTAATGTTTTACGTTTTTTGATTCTTTGAAATTTTTAATTGTTTTTATGTAACACAGGTACGTTATTCGCGTTTGATTGACCAAAAAAGCGGGAGATAAGTGACCATTTTTAGACCGGCGGGCAATAAAGCAGAGCAGCGGGCAATAAAGTCCACTTTATTGACCCGGGCAATAAAGTAGACTTTATTGCCTGTTGTTTTAAATATGAGCAATACTGATAACAAAATACTTATATATTAATACACTCATACTCGCACACGCGCACACACACATTATCTATTATCTATTATCTTTCATTTATTACCTTTCATCTATTATTTTTTATCTATCATCTTTCATCTATTATCTTTTATCTATCATCTATTATCTTTTATCTGTTATCATTCATTTATTATCTTTCATCTGTTATCTTTTATCTATTATCTTTTATCTGTTATCTTTTATCTATTATCTATTATCTTTTATCTATCATCTTTTATCTATTATCTTTCATCTTTTATATATTATCTGTTATCTTTCATCTATTATCTTTTATCTATCATCTCTTATCTATTATCTAAGTGTGCGGTTGCCGTGTCTAAAAATAATCACTTAACCACCGCTTTTTATACCCAACAAACCCCGAATATTAATGCCTGCGTTACATGAAGTACGGTATGCACCACGGACAAGTGGACCTTTATGTCCTCGTGTAGTTGCAGTACTCGTCTTCGGCTTGCAGTATGCACTCGCCTTCGGCTCGTGCTAGCTCGCCTATGACTCATACTGCAAACTCCACACTCGGGCAATAAAGACCCACTTATCGCCCTTGGTTCATAATATTTTATTATGACAAAATTTCGATTTTTTAAAATTAAAAGTTAAATAAAATTCTAATGTTTGTTTGAATAATGCTTCTAAATTTTTCAAGTGTTCATTAAACGTACATGACCGTATGTGTAAAACATCGACGAATGCTAGCAGAAAATCTTCTAAAACTTTTATTACCCCATCTAATCCCCTTATAAGTGCTGCGCTACTTGTCTTGATTTCGAAAGCTGCTGCATTAAATTCGTAAACTTTTATTTATTTGATTTATATATATGATATTTGATCTTCTAATAATATCTAACTTTAACATTTTTTCTATTTCTAAAATTACTTTATCTCGATAATGAACTGAAATAGGATATGGTTTTGTGTAAAATGGTGAATCATCTTTTAATATTAGTTCGTGTTTATAATTTTTTAATAGTCCTGGTCTTTTTTTTAAATACTTCTTTAGATTTATTTATTAAATTAAATAATTCATTTTTTTTTATTAATATTTAAAGTATGGCTTTTGTCTACTGTTTGCTTTATTTTATCTTCCATAATATCGTATAACGCGTCATCGTAAACTATATGAGTATTCTTAATTTTCTCGATTTCTTCGGTTACGTCTTCGATGTATAACGACTTACATTGATTGTTATTTTTTTGTGTAGTTTTATATTTAAGGTTTCCTTATTTATTTTTGATTGTAAATAATATTTCTTCAGTAAACGTGTGTATCATTATTTGTAACGTACGTTGCGTATCGTAGCCTATAATACAATTTTTAATTAATTTCAGTAAGACTAAAAATATTAATTTTGTTTCTAATTTGTCTATCTTAATTTTAGCTAAAATTTGCATTTTTATTTTTACAGGTTTACAGCCTGTTGTCCTCCAAATTATTTTTTCATTTATTGGGAGTGTTAGGCATTTTTTAAATTTATTATAATTTTTGTAATAAAATTCTTCAGATATACAGGTCATTTCGCTTCCTGTGTCTGCGAGTGCGTTTACTTCTATGTTTTTAAGTTTTATTTATATTTCTGGGCATTTAGATATCTCGTTATCGTCACCCATAGGTTCAATATCGTAAATTAATTCGTCGCGATTTTATTATGTACATTCTCACCCTATTTCGGAGCTGCAACTTTTATACGTTTCCCGAACTATTAATTGTTTGTAATAATTCCGCGTTTAATACTTCTAACGCCTCTTTTCAGCCCTAACTTTCTGTCGTTTGTTTATGTTGTTGTGTAGGTTTAAATCTCGCCCCCTACTGTTGCTTTCAGTGTCTTGACGAGTGGTTTCCGTTGAGTTTATAATGCGATGCGGTGCCCCGTATCTAAGCACGAAATAAACGCGTAAATAAACCGACACCGCGCATGACAAAAGTAGCATATTATAATGCGTATTTTGTACATGCGTGCGCCGACGGAGAATCACCTAGCGCCGAGCTGACAGCTAAGAGAGCCAAACCAGCAAGCAGCAGCCGAGGAGAGGGGGGAGCACGCGCCCAAGCATGCCAGCGTACGAGAGAGAGAGAGAGACAGCGCACCAGCTAGAGAGAAAGAGAGAAGGAAGACAGCACGTGCGCAAGAGAGAGACGATGCGACGGAGAAATATAGCGAGCCCCGGAGTGAAATATTAAAAGACTGATTTTGTGAATATTTATTGTGATAAGCGTTGCTGTGTGTAGTGTATAACTAAAATGTAATTAATATATTTTATTTTCCGTTTTTTTGACTTTTTGAATGTTACTATTCCAATACCTCTCTTTCAATTTGCCAACAAACTCTTCGTAATTATCTATCTCTTTCTCGATTATATACCACCAATTTTGCGCTGATTCTAGTAACAATATTGTGATATAATGCAAATTAATTCGTCGCCACCCTGATTTACTACGGTTATGTATTCATCTAACTCGTTTAAATATTTCATTGGCCTCTCATATTCGTTTCCTTTACGTTTTGGTATATGTTATTTAATTCTATGTGGGCTTTCAATTATTGAACAGCTATTTCTTCTTGTGTTTGTTTCTTTTATTTTTTTGTGTATGTCGGTTTCTAACTCGTCCATTTTGTTCATTAGTGTTGCTTTTAACATTTTAAGCCCTTCATCGTTGTTCGTAATCGCGTACAGTGCTTTACATAGTTCTGTTAGTTTCTCGATTTTCTCTTTTAATTCTTTGTTTCCGCAATCTACTATTGCTAAATTTGTTTCGAGTTCATCTATTCTGTTATCATAGCTACTTTTCAACTTCGTAATGCGTTTATTTGATCTTGTAGATCTTTGCTTGTCGGTTCTCTGTGTGTCAAATTTAAATCTTTCCGATCATTTATTATTCCGTCTACTTCTTCTTCTAACGCGTGTTGGTTTCAAAATAATTTTTGTAACTCATCAGTTACCGCTGACTCCCAATCTATAAGCTTTTTCTCTGTTTTGCTAAACTTTTCGCATTTAACATTTTTATGAATTTCTCTTGCGAGAGTTTCAGATCTCCTTTTGTTAGATATTTTTGTAATTTACGTTGATACTAATTTGTTTTAGATATAATATTTACTTCAAAATAATCAATTTGTTAATTTGTGTTTATTATCAATAATTTTAATTTGTGTAATTAACTTGTAACTATGCGAGTATCTTAACTCTATTCTAAACTTATTTTATTCCTAACTTCAAAAATTTTAAACTAGTTTTTATTAATTCTTAAATGACTAATAATACTTAAAATTACTCTACTAATGCTAAATTATGATAAAAAAATTAAAAAAATCCTATCCTTTGGATTTGTAGGCTCGCACGCTACCGTTGAGCTATTCTACCTTACGCGCCTTTAGTACACTCCTACTAGGTATACTAGTCTAATGTGGGTATAGTCAATTCCTGACTTATCTTCCAACTTTTGGAATTTTCTATAAATTCGAATTATTATTTATTAATTGTTTTAATCAAAGTTTTATTACTCTCGGATGAGTCTACTATCGATTTATTATCGATCAATGAGCTATTGCTATCTAACTACGGTGCTGGTTATTTCCACGCTTATCTTGTAACTTTACTTACTTACTTCTAAGTGTACCGATGTATATCTAGAGGCTTTTGTTTTGAAAATTTATGCTGAGTTTAAATTTGTCATGTATGATGTTATTGATTTTAATCTAACTGTTAACTTTTAATTTTAATTGCCTAATCTATCTACTGAAATACTATTGTGAAATATTTAATTTTATTTAAGTGTAATTTGTAATTTATTTATCTTCATGTTTAAACTTTTAATTATTTGTATTTGAATTACTACTAAGCGATTCTGTCTGCTTATTCACTCTTTTACCGCGTCTGTAATGTTATCTAATTTTTTGTATATTACTTTCTCTATTACACGAATGATTTCTTGGATATTTAAAGTATTAACACCGGAGTTTTGATGTGCGTTGTTTGATACGTTCTAGCTTATATGAATTTGCAAGTCTAACTCTCTAATCCTTTCTTCTACTGCTATTATTGTATTTGAAATAAATCGCTTTTCCGTTAAATAGCATTTCACATATTCATTTAATCTCTCTTTTTCTACTAGAAGATATTTCTTCCCTGGTTTTTGTATAGAATCCTCTATAAATTTTGCTACCGACTTTTATCTCATTATGGTTCGCCAAATTTTATGTTTAACGATTAATTGATTATACAATAACTTTATATGTGTTAAACAATAATAATACTCTAAATTGCTTTTACTCAACAATATAATTGTAACGGGGTTAAATTTAAAAAACAAATTAAATTAGTCGACAATATTGCACTCTACTCGGGTCCAAACACGAGCTCCACCGATGCGGCTGAATTGGTCCGTGAACGTTAGTAAATTGTGCATTGACCACTTCGTGCAGTGCCGAGTGCCCGTTACAACGAGTGACTTCACCTTATGACTCGTGAAATTACATAAACAATTGCCGGTTGCTCAGCTTCTGTACAGTGGCGTCTTTACCCGCGGAGGCGACGATATTCGGCGTCAGGGTAATCAGGATTCGAGTCAAGATAAAACGCGAACAAGAGAGTTAAAGTGAATCTAATGTAGTATATTTTGTGATAATTAATTAGTTAACAAAGTAAAATTACAAGAAATTAGGCGCGCCCACGCGACGAGAGTTGACTCGCGAGAAAACTTCCCTCGCGAGGAAAAGCGCGCGCTTATTAATCAAACGCGTCGCACTCTCTCCAAGTCGCGCGCACTAACACACGCGTATCGCGCTCTGCTCTCTCACACACACACGCACGCATACTCGCGACACCGCGCGAAGAGAACACGCTACTCGCTGCAACGCATGCAACGGACGCTCGCGACACACACACACACACACTTGTATTAACGCACCTCGCGTCTACTGCAACTCACCAATCGATGTGGAGAGGGATCGCACAAAATCGCGTGCACTCCAGCGTGTGTATAAAGCCTGCAGACCTACATTTTTATCGGCGTACGCTTGTCTCGCGAAAACCCCAAACGTTGGCTGCAGTGGCTCTCCAACTCTGCTTCGCTCTCCGCTGCTGTAGCTGGGACGGAGTCGCGCGTCTAGTGCTTTTTATCGAGCGTAAAAAAGCCGGTAACGTTTTACTGGTGCTGTGCAGTAACGCACGCGAGTCAGCAATGTCGGGTAAGGCTAGTTCGCGGCGTCTCTCTCGCTCTCCCGTTCGTATCGAGCCGACAACGCGTGCGCGAGCCTAGCGCAATCTACACAAGTCGAGCGTCGCGCGCACGCGGCGCGAAATAAATTCAAATTTGAATGATAAAATTCGCGTATCGTTACATAATATATAATTGTTGTGCCAATTTTTCGCTTGCAATAGTGAAAATAATTTTGAAATTTAGAATTTATATGTCTTTACGTTTTGGGTAAGATTTTTGCAACAAAACTATTTACGTGCTTTAGCTGCAAAGAAAGTTGGGCGCCATTTGTGACGTACCTGTGTCACGTGTATTTTGTGATGTAACCGATGTGCGCCAGGGTGACGAACGGTGTGTGTGTGTGTGTGTGTGTGTGTGTGTGTGTGTGTGTGTGTGTGTGTGTGTGTGTGTGTGTGTGTGTGTGTGTGTGTGTGTGTGTGTGTGTGTACGGGCGTGGTTAGTTCTAGGCGGCACGCGGTTTTTGGTTAGTAGAGTGTTTTGTGGCCCTAACTAGGTGCACCGGGAACTCGTACACTACCCCGAACGCCTTACGAGAACAGCTCGGAAGTCTTGGTCCGGGTCCTAGATCTCAGATTTGGCTGGTTCTCAGGATCAATCGACCCTAGCAGTTAGGTGTTGGTGGTGCCGAACTGCCTTCTTAACTAGTCTTTGCCAGTCAAGTCTTAGCTAATATAAGTTAGATTTGATTGGATTATTAGTATTATTTACTGGGAGGTAGGTTTTTACCCGAGTAATATGAAATTAGTTACGTTAACTTCAATTTATTATTATAATCTCAAATTATTGCAATTCTTAATCGAATTACAAGGAGGATTAATCTAAGGTGCGTTGCCTTGTCTTTCATGAAGATCAGGTGCACTACGAGTTGTACTAACTCAGTAGATCACCAATCAACAAGGAAATCGTCGCCCTTACCTACACTGAAAGCACGGACGGCTCTGCAGCTTGTCAAGGAGTGCCGATAGACAAGTGTCGATTTTTTGCGCGCTCGCTCGCTTTTATAGGTTTGCGCCAGCCTGGCTTATTCTCGCGCTTAGATGGACTACGCGCGCAATTCGCGTGTACATGTATACATGCGTGTATGTGTGAGCGCGTTCTCCTCGGTGCGCGCCGCCGATCGTTGTCAGCTGCTCTCTGTCTGCTGGGCGGCTGGCTACGTGCTACGGCTGTATGCGTGTATGTGTGAAGGCCGCGCGCTGCTACCTCGCGAGACCGTGCTTCACGTCTGTATATTTATATGTGTGAGCGCTATCTTTACTGAACAACAGAGCGCTATGTATTGTTGAATATACTAATATCTATTAGAATATTACGACGATATTGGATACTAAGTTTTGAATTTACCCATGCGTTACAACGCTAATCGATGCTATTATAACAATCCGTCAGTTTTCAAAAATAGCTTAAAATTATAAATAGAGCTTATTTTTATTAAGTATGCTTTTATTTTAAATTAATTTTAAGTATTAAAAAATGAATCAACGGTCTCCTAATAAAGGGCTATAGTGTTTTACTGTTAGGAACTACTGGAAGTATAAAGCACAATAGCGCTTATTCCCTTCTTATTCATTGTTATTCCTGTTATGTGAAATTTATGAATTTGGCTTTTGAAGGGCTTAACGTTGGCAATAGCAAAAATCACTAAATTATTTTATTCTGCAGTTATAGGCCTGTTACACGCTAATCTGTTCCTGTTCCTCATACATATAGATTCACTTTTATAATATTATCATTCTTAGTTAGTAATGACTGTATATATCGTTATGCTTAGAAGTATTTAAAATTATAACCAATGTAATTTTTGACACGATTACAAAATACGACTTGCTGTATAAAAATAATCTTATTTAATATGCATGTACGGAGAATAAGGCTTCATTTCTCATTCCAGTCAATGCATGTACACATAATTATTTAGGGATCTATGTTTCTATAGTTCGATATTTCTTATTCCGAAGTTATGTACTATACATAAGGCCGTGGCCATATGTAAAAGAATAAATGCGCGCAATAATACATGACAGGAATAAAAAGAAAGGTTTTGGCTTTTTGCACGGAAGGAAGGGACACTCAATAAGATAAAAAATAATATGTGTTACTTTATATAAGCAGCATATGAGAAATAAGAATGCGTGTTATTATTAGTATTTTTTCTGTTTTTTACGTATAAAGGAGCTCTTTTGGGGTGTTTCTTTTGGGGGGTTCCGGTTCCGGTAAGTAAGCAGGCCGCAGCGCTTTTCACCTGCTCCTCGCTTTTTGACTATTATTAAAATTTTTTTCTCACTCCTTGGAGTGGAAAGTTACAGCAGATGAACCCTCCTACTTGGCTCGTAGGCTTCAGCTAAGAATTTCGGTACTTTGGCACGGAATTTTAAGAGCCAGGAGGGTTTTCTGCTTGCTGCAAAAGATAACCTCCAAAAAGACCAGGCCACGTGTTGGAGAGCTGCGGGGGGCTGCATGCTACATCTACACTTTACTCTACTCATGCAGATTGGTTCACATCTTCTCTCTCGGAACATAATCTGCCTGCTTGCTGCGGAAGGAGACTCACATTATGAGGTCAGATCTTTAAAAAAACACATCTACTCTACAGTCGTTTGAGGTTAGGCGGTGAAAACCCCTCGCTCCACGCCGGGACTTTTACTTTTGACCGCAAGAGGGCGCAATGATGAATTCCAGCGACACCAGGTATAATACCTGCACTTAGTGTAAGAAAACACCTCGCACTCGGACCACGCTGATTGCTTGTGCCAACTGCAAAAATGTTTTCCATCGCAATTGCATAAAAATTGGACTAATTCCTGCGGAGTATAGGGCGATGAAAACGCCTCAATTCCGGAACTGCAGGAACGTGAAAGAAGTGTCGAGAGGCAAACTGAGTAGCTCACGTGCCGCACACTCTAACCAGTCGCGCACTAATACACTTGAGCGCTCTACACTCACCACTAGCCGAGTGACATCAGCGTCGACTCCTGTACCACTATCTAGAGGCCCTGGCAGTGCAGCCTCTCCTCCCGGCAACCAACTTGATGCCTGCGCTCGACACACTGAACGAGAGCCTACATCTATTGGCGGGACAAGCCGGGGGAGTCCATTGCCTGCAGAGGATTCATTGACGGAGCCCAGTGCCTTTGACTCAGCAACTAGCTCGCGCTCGCTGTCAGTTTCTACATCTCTTGTTAGGAGCAAACGAGAGAACACTATACCAGAGGTGCAGTTTTTAGATCTAGAAGCCGTCACCGGTGTTTATGAGCACTTCAGCGGTGGCTCCAATAAGGTCATAGCTGCAATTGAAAAAATAGACTTAGTGCATAAGGAATTAGATTCTATTCCACGAATCTTAAATTATATGCAAACCTTGGCAGATTCAGTTTCTAAAATTCTTGAACAATGCAACACTTACACCGATCAAATCACCTTGTTGCAAGCCCAGCTGAAGACGCTCTCTACCGAAAATGATATTCATAAAAATAAAATCTCAGACCTAAATAGAGAAATCTCTGATCTCTCTGACTCTAGTGTGCGTGAGGTCCTTAAGGCTAAACGTAAATTTTCTTCGTTAAATGTAGCTGACATTAATCTCTCTCAACTTGATAAAGAATCGATCAAGCGCATACTACATCGTCCAATATTTATCAATGAATTTCTTAATC
>JAPYZA010012827.1:0-34262 GCA_030522685.1 Eupelmus azureus | reverse complement strand
GAGAGAGAGATGGAGAGATGGAGAACGTAGTGCTAGACAGGCGCAAAAGCGCAAGAGAGGCGAGAGAGCTCGTGCAGCTCGCTCGACGGGCAAAGTGGGAGGTTATTCAGCATGGAATCGAGTTACAAAACCGAGTTGCAAAAGGCCCGTAGCGCGCGCTCGCGCGCGGCTATACGGCCATATCTTATATAGCGCTCTCGCCCGCTCGCAGGCAGCAACGTTGCTTGCTGAGTCACTGCTGCGTTGCCGCTTCTCCGCACGCCCGGCCCAGAGCAAGTTGCAGCGTTGCCGTGTCTGCGCGCGCGCTTCCTCTCCGCCCTTTTCAATTCTCTCTCTCTCTCTCTCTCTCTCCCTCTCTCACACTCTCTCTCTTGCTTGCTCGCTTGCTTCTGCAGCGCACAGAGCGGTTCTCTCTCTTTGTCTATTTTCTCTCTTTAACCGTCGCTCCTTCTTTCTCCTTGATTCAGGATCTCTCTCTCTCTCTCTCTCGCTCTCTTCAACCATCCTTCCTTTCTTTTTGTCTCTGGCATTCTCCATCTCCCTCGGCGTTTCTGCCCGTCTCTCTCTCTCTCTCTCTCTCTTTCTCCAGCTCTTTCATGGCGAGCCGCGTGATCGGGCTCTTGTGCTGCTGCCGCTGCTGTCCCGAGAGTCGTTCTCTCTTTCTCCTCCTCCTCCTCCTCCTCCTCCTCCTCTGTATCTCTGCCGCTTCCAAGAGCGAGCAAGAGAGAAGATATATACATGCACTCCCGGCAAAAACGAGCAAACGGCAAAGGAGAAAAGCAGACAGGAAAAAATAGAATTGAAAAACAAAGGACATTTATTGCTGGTTTATATTGTCGAGTTTCTTTTCAAAGAATTAAAGTATTTAATTATGCCTATTTTTCTTCCACTTAATTTGCCTTTTACCTTGTCTTATTATGTCTATCTTCATCTTTTTAATATTATGTGTATCTTTCACATGAAGAAGGCATGTACGGCTACAGGTTCATTATGATTGACTTTGATCGTTCTAGATTCAATAGTCAAACTTATCACGTTTCGATTAAAATTTATTAAAGTTTCATACTTATCTGATTCGCGCTGTGCGAGGGAGAATTTCAGAGAACGTTAAAGCTGGTTGAGGTAGGCTAAAAATATATCGAATATATTGCAACCGGTTCTTCGTCTACGTTTCATTTAGCTTAAGAAACAATCGATAGCAACTTCACAGTGCTTTTTCTACACACGACTCTTTTGCTTTCGGCCTTAAGAAACTTATTTGTTTGAATCTGCATTTTTGAATGATTAATAATAAAACTATGACCTTATTATAGTTGTACTATTTCTGATACTGTTTGCTTTTATAATGAATAAAAAAGTTATTAAATTTCAAATAATTGCTAAAGCTAAATAACATACCAAAATTATTGTCTGTCATATCACGTCTATTTCTACTGAATTTGACTGAAAAGTTAATTTTATTACATATTTTCTATAAGATCTTTTTTTATTTACATTTGCAGTAATAACGCTGACGATACTTTAAAAATATATTCTGCGTATTTTTTGGTATTACACGAATACATTTAAATTTTATATAATTATTTATACTATAAAATACTAAGTACAGTTCGGTGACAAACTGAGTTTCTCGTCTGTTAAAATTAGCAAGTTTTATCTATTGATTAAGCGCTCGGCTTGTCCAATTTGCCTCGCTCGTAAAACAAAATTTAACAGTCCAAAAGCTGTTACTTTTATATGTTCTTTAATACATTTATAAATAGTTTATATTAATAAGTTTATAAATAATTTATATTAAATTCAAAATTTTTCAACTTTGTTTTGCTTGGTGATTTGAAAAATCAATGGAAACTATCTTGTAATTCTTAATAATAAACTTGAATTAATATGTATAATATTTCATATTATTTACACTTTAACCAAAAATTTTTACAACGGATATGTAATAGTACATTATGCACCGAGGGAGTAAAGCAGGTAATGGGCTACCTGCGTGCGAGTTACGCCCGAGGGCACCGAGGGTGGCATACACGCACGGCACATAATCTGTTTTACTTCATGAGTGTAATATACAATTTTTTAGTACACCCCAGCGAAAAAGGGGGATCTTTTTCTCGATATCCGGGATAAATACTGATCGATTTACCGGAGAAAAAAGCGTTCGGCGTATACGCGACGGCGTGTTTTCGGCCCTAGTCGCCAGGCGAGGGCTTGAAATTCGTCGTCGCGCATGCGCAGAGCGCTTTTTCCTCAGGGAAATACAGCAGTACTTTATTCTCGGTTGATAGAGAATAAAGACGTCACTTTAAGCCGGGGTGTGCTAAAAAATTATTTGTATTAAATATTTCATACTTGCTAATGTTTGTGTCATTTTTAATATTTGATCAAATTTCTATAAAAAATTTAAAATAAACATAAAACTTTTAAAGAAATACATTTGTAACAGAAAATAATGAAATAAAAATCCTGTAATTATTAACTAGTTTACAGAAATTGAAGCTCTAATTCTTTAATCCATAAATTAAAGAAAGCACCTTTTAAATACGGACCAAATTTGAAAAAGCTGCTTTTCTATGGAAAGAAATTGGTAGGAAAATGTCAGAAACTGCGTTGCAGTGCGCTTATCCTGGGCGGCTGAGCAAAAGCGCGGAGCACGGAAATTTCGGAAACTGCGCCGGTAATGGAGTTTCACAAGACAAACAAGGATCCAGAACGTAGGGCTGCTACGAGGCTGCTGCAACGGGTTACCTAGGCTTACCGACCGCGCGCGAACATGCCTGTGATTTCCCCTTCTCTATGGCTTTTCCTAAGCGTCGTCGTAACTGACTGAAAACTCGACTCTCGCTTGCTCTTTCGCTTTACCGTGGGAGGATAGCTGTTTTTCGAAAAGCGCGAAAACAATCCATCCATCAGACCTGTTTACAACTGGCGCCGTTTCGGATCGCTGCGACGACGCCAGCGCTGTCGGAGAGGCTCTAGTGAAAGGCTTGCAAGGGAATCTAGAATTATTAGATTCTAATACGGCTGCACTAGAGGTTTTTCTTTGGAACCTTCAATATATACTCTCCTAATATCATTACATAACATAATTTAGACTTTAAAGAATTTTCACCTAAATGTGACCTGAAAGATATTTTTTCAATTATTGTCGTTGATATTTTAAACTCAAGCTAACTATTGAGTAGTTGTACCAGTCATACGATCATAGGGATCATACGATCTAATTACTTTTTTTTAATGTGTATTACGATGATCGCAGTATTAAAAACAATTTCATCGTTTCCTCAATGTTTGTTGATAAGTAGATATCCACCGGGCCTAGTAAGACAATGTCTTACGAAACTATAATTATCTACTTATACTACTAGTCTATGACATCCCAAAATTAACTTTGCATGTCACTCAAATATCAGGATTCATAATTTGTAATTCATTCCGATTGATGCTTCGCAATAGAGAAGATAAATGAAAGATAAAAAAATAATTGCAAATAATTAGAAATTCTCAGTCTACTGAGAGTAGAAGAATCTTTGATATGAGTGAAGATTGGCATGTTTATAATAGTTGAAAGGATGAAAAATAGTTGATAAAAGGAAGAAAGATAGGCGCGCGATCCTTCGGGGAGTTGGGAGGTAGAGGAAGAGAAAAATAGGTGAGCATTCAAAGGAAAGAGCTTTTCTCGCGTAACGCGCACGTGTGCACGTAGGATGGGGGTAGGAGGGGGTAGCGGGCGGCGGCAATGCAAATGCGCGCTTTGCGCGGCAGTCTCTGACCCGATAAAACTGCATTGGGTCATAGAAAGGGAAAATACAAGCTAGAAACGCTATCGCGGGAGAGAAAGAGGAGAAAGAAGGAGGCAAGAAGGAAGGGGGCAAGAGAGGAGAAGCGAAGGAGGACGAGGCTGTTTCCCGCCAAAATACGATTTTTACGGGACTGCTAGGCGCGCTCGCAGCAGCTAGTCACGTACATCCAGCCTGCACCCCCCGACGAGCAGCACACACGTCGACGTGAACGCGTACACGGACGAGCTTCGCGATAGCCGGTAAATTTGAGGCCGCGCGTGTGCGCGCTCTTCTCCCCTCCTCCTCCAGCGCCTCTTTTTCCCTCTTTCCGCCCGTCTATGCGCCCGCGCGCCTCTGCCCTCTCGCTTTTTCCGGGGGATGAACTCGCTCCGGGCGAGAGCGGAAATACGAGACTGCCTGCAGTATCCACGAGCCATGCCCCACTCGCTCTCTTCCCATCCACGTATATACACGAGTACAGGGATGCGCATACGTGCGCTCTATGATGCTTTGACTCAATTAAAAGAAAAAACGTGTTTGCGCTACGCTGTGGGAGAGAGAGACAGAGGGAGAAGAATGAAAAATTGAGGCTGCGACGATTATGACCACGTCGAGTGCGTGCAGCTAGTATGCGTGCTCATCATGTAGCTTGCAGCAGCCTTTTTTCATAGAAAAAAATGGTACTAATTAAATAAATGATCTACAGACCGAGCGACTAACGGAGTGCTTTCAAGCGCTGCGATATCTGATGAGACAGTGAATACAAATTTTTAGTGGAGCTTTATTTTTTGAGAATAAAAGTGCTAGCTATATCTACGAAAATTTTGTTCTTTTATTTGTAACGAATTCTTGTCTATGTTAAAGAAAACTAATATTCATTATTAACATGTTCTTGAAATACGAGTTTGTCTATTTAATTTTGTTAAATTTACTGAAAACAAATTATGTTGTCAAATTCTAAATTTTTATATTCAAAACTTAATGAAGTTCAATTTAAGTTTATTTTCATATAAACCTAAACCTTCCCTTGCTCTATCCTACCAAGTAACTTTAATGAGTTTCTTGTCAATAATGACTTCAATTTTGAAATTCTAAAAACCTCAAAGTATAAGCTTATAAAAACTGAACAATTTTGAACTTTTTTTCTGACTATCGCGTTCTTTTTTTTACTAAGCTTATTTAAACTTTAGGTTTAAATAAGTTTAAAATATATTTTTACTATAACTGAATCGATATACAATATTTCTATGATCAACGATATATATTTATAAAAGTTATTTAAGATTAGTTTTAATTCGAATACAAGTTATCGAATCTACAATGCAAATCGTATTGGAAAATTATTTATTTTGTTTAAAATAATTGTTCTTTTATAAAAATGAAGTAATTTTTTAATAATCTGTTAGTAGTCTGAATGTAACCCATACAAAATAATTTAATGAGCTCTGCTCTGAGGAACCATGCCATTGGTACAATACCAAATTCTCTTAACTACCTTCACGGATAAAGATTAAACACTATGATTCCTTAGATAAGTCTTGAAGTTCAAAACTTTTTAAAGTCATTTTGGCCTACGCTAAAGGAACCAAACAAGTCCCACTTGTAATTGAGAAAACTTCGCTGGAGTTCCGAAAACATGAATATAGTGATCGATGTTAAGTGATATTCATATAGATGTATTATAACATGAAAAATATATTGCAATTTCTCTACCGTCGAAATGATGCAGCATCTAAAACTACAAGAAAATTGCAAGGGTGAAGTAATTATTTTGACCATAATATCAATTTTATAGAAAATATAAAATTAATAAAAAAAATAGAGAATTTGAACTTTTCGATATTTATCTTTGAGATCAAATTATTTTTAACGCACCTCCAGCAATGATATTGATTCGAAAGAAAAAAAGAGTAAATTGACTTGAACAATGAGGAATTTATCTCGCAGAAAGATCGTTCGATCAGGGTACACAGAAGCAGACTCCTATATGGAGTCATCCGTTAAATTTTCGCGAAACACTCGTTTACCCACCACACAGCCAGTTGCACCCTGTTTGCAATGCGGAAATAGAGACAGCGGGGCTATTGTAGAGGCCGAAAAAGCTTCGCACATGCCATATTCATCTCTTTCTCTCTCACCCCCTGTTTCTCTGTTATCCCCCTCTCTCTTTACGCATGCATATTCTGGGAGGGTGAACCGGACATCGAAATCGGAAACAGGTTAGCCGAATGACTGGTCGCTGCCGGACTTATGCAGGATCGTGGAATTGGTCGCAAGCGCAAGCGCGCTACATACAGCTCTCCGTTCCCCTCTGTGCTTGCGCGCCAACACAATGGCATGCGCACAACGCTAAAAAGAGCGAGCATAGCGCACCGCGATGATTACATGCTTTTGAACATTAAAAGGCCCCCTCGACGCGGCGATCTGCGCGCGGATTTCGCTCGCTTTTCAATTATAGCATGGCCGACGAGTGCTGCGCTCAAAGTTTCACAACTTTAATACGTGCTTTTCTCAAAACTCTACTAAATTAAGGAGATTATTTCTATTAAAAGAGCTTTTACAACGATCACGAATAAATCTCATAAATTTATAAGTACTTCATTTAGAGTCTTTCATTTCAAAATATTCAATGTGTATAAGTCATAATGATAAATATACTATATGTCACTCTATGTTATACGGATGATTTTAAGAATATTTATCCTAAAGCTCAATCGTAACTCATTAAATTTAATTATGAATCACTGGTTGCGTATCGGAGCCTACATAATGTTATTTTAATTAAGTCTTATTAAAAATGTCTTATAAAATGTAACTTTATAAAATGTAGTTTTTTGTAGCTAGAAGAAAGCAAGTTCAGCTTTAAAAATGTAAGTATATTAAATATATTTGATTACGTCTGCAATACAAAATATTGTATTTATTTCTTTCAATAATTGACTAATCATCAAAGAATCGAAATTCATATTCTAGATCACAAAGTATAGAAAATATTACGTACTTTTGTATTGAGACACTTAGAAGAATGCATTGTTGAGTTAGGCTCGAGTTAGGATCTAATTAAGAGAAAGTTGAAATTAGTTAAAATTTGAGGCAAGTTCTGTTTTTGAATCGCATAAATCAATCATCGCAGGTAACAAATAAAAAAAGTATAAATCGTTGGCGCGCTTACGATGAAGCTACACGATAGCACAACAACCGCATACATAAAAGCAACGAAAAGGAATAAAATAGCGGATGGGCAGATAGGCGTTTGGATGGCGATATATAGGCGTAGAGACGGGGGCACAAGGGTGTCAATGACTTCCGGCACGTATAACGGTCCTGTTTTCAGCGCGCGAAGCCGCTCGGTGTTTACGATCTCCACGTGGCGCGCGCTGCGACTCACACCACCTTTCTCACTCTCTCCGAGCCGGGGAGTTAGGGAAGTTTGGCGCAAGTCTCTGCGCGCGGAAACTTTCCTAATCGTAGGCCCGAGGAATTCCCTTGTCCCCCTTCCACCTGACGCGCAAGGCGCGACGTTTTACGCCTCTCGAGACGTACGTGTTGCTGACTCCACACACCCGCTCTACTTTGACTTTAGAGCTCTGACGATTCAGGAATAATTGCGATGCCATAGAATTTTTTCCTCGATTTTTCTTTCTGATTTTGACTTGGAAGGTCGAACATTTCAAATCATTAGAATAAAATTTGAAAATTTTGATAATTTAATAATTTAGCATGTCCAAGTTATTTTTTAAATAAAAAAAATGATTCATAGTCGACATCGATAATGAGAAAAATAAATTTTTGTTTGATACCACAATGGCTATTTATTTGTCTGAAAATAAAATTCATGTGCGATACAAATTTTTAACTTTTTAGTAGTGAAGGAATAGGCCAGTAATTAGCTATTTTAATCTCTTTTTTTATACGTCTAATTAACAATACCGTTACCCTATTTTCATGTTTCAATCCAGAAAATTCAGAAAGCGCTCTAAAAATTTTTCCTTTACGTTTCTGCTGTCTTTTAACGATGTTCGCTAATTTCCAAATTAATTTTATTAACTTTCTGCGTACCCGTCCCATATTTTCGTTTTTTCACAAAGCAATTTTAACAGTTCCGTACCTTAGTAGATCTGCGACTAAAAGCATATAATAGGAAAATAAAAAAAATCGAAAAGCTAACAAAAGTCTTCTGACACTGAGGTGTTTTTTTGCGCAGATTCAGCTACCGATCGAAGCTCGGCACGTAGGACACTATCAGGAAGAAGTTCTGGGTGGACTGCTGTCCTAGTCGTTCTCCTGTTTCGACAATAATGCTCTTTGTGCTGCGCTTTTTCTCCAGGCTCTAAACTTGGTTATATACTTGCGAGCTCCGGCTAATGAATCTCGGCGCGCTCTCATTTTCCTCGTGGCGTTTCTCTCTATTTTTCTCGCCCGCGCTGAAAAGCTCGCCCGATAAGAGCACTTTATTTTCGGCTATCCTTTCTATTTTAGTTTATAGCAAAGCTGCAAATTGGTATAAGAAAGATGTTTCTGGATATTTTTATATTGAGTTCAAATAAGTATTTCTGCGCGAGAATATTGCAATTTATGGCTTTGTTTTCGAGCTTATAGACTTTCAATAAATTTACTACGTATCCAAAGCATTTTTATTTGCAACTAACTAGTAATTAATTTTTTAAAGTTAGTTTTTCGTCTGTAACTCCTAGTTTTTAAAATGGAAATTTTCTAACTAAAATTATATAATAAAATAAAATAAAATAAGTAGAGAATAAAAGTTGGATCATTTTAAAGTATTTTAAAAATTTTCAAATCTTTTACATATTTAAATTAGTAGATACGGATAGTCTTTTACGAAACCTTTACTAACAAAAACCAAGTATGCACTAACCAAGAGGCTCACAACGAACAATGGGCTCGACTTTTTGCAATTATTGCCACCGATATTTACTCTTATTATCCGTAGATAGAGTGGTAAACATTTGCTATTTGTAAAAGTTTAGGAAACATCCAGTTGAATAACAATTTTTATTAAACTTAATAGTAAAATTTTTAGTGTTTTATGTATAGTATATAAAAAGCAAATTTATATTGATAGATTAAGAAATTAAAATTAATAATTTTTCCAATCATAAAATGTTTACTTTTAATTCTGAAAAAGACACACAAAATCCTTCACTTCTTTAGAATTAATTCAATTAAATTTAGAATGGTGAATTCTTTAACTTTAATTAAAAATTTGTATTAAATTTTATTCAAAAAATTAAATTTTTTATTTGAAACTTTATTGTTTTTTAGAGCAGCAATATTTTCAAAAAGGGCGACTATATCCTAAGTGACAATGTTTTTGGTAATTATACCTACTAATTGTATTTATTTCATTGTGCAACTCTAAATGAATAAAATCAGCTGTTTTATATGAATTAGAAAAGAAGTTAAAAATTGCTAATATCGTCCGGGCTCATCGTTGATGGACCACCTCAACATACTCTCCACGCAAGACAACAAAAAAATGGCCCTTTCCCGGTTAAGCGCGCGCGCACAAACGGTCGTCGGAGACGGGCCGAGTAAAAGTCGGCGTAGAGTAGACGGAGGCGATTTCCTCGATCGACTTTCGTCCCGTACACGTAGGTATGTACATATATACACATACACAGCGAGCGAGGCGAGATCTCGGGCGGTGAAAGCAGGCCCGCGTGGTCGGTGAAAGGTGAGCTCTCTGCTCGAGCGCTGTCCCACGGCTCGTTGCGTTTTCACGATGCCGCCGCCGCCGCCGCCGCCGCCTCAAACACGCGCTGCCGCCTTTTTCCCCGCGAGATCCATTTTCTAATCGCGCGTTTGAGCGTGAAAAGTCGCCTGCGTACGCATGGCGATCGTGTTCACTCGCTCGCCAAATGTCTTAATCGCTACGGAAGCGATTCCGCGAGAAAGAGTTATCAGCTGACTTTTGGCGAAGTTTACTACTTTTAGGGATTAGAGGAAGCGGCGGCACAATGGTGTTAAGTTTCACGTTTATATTAATTCAAGCTGATTGAAAGCCAAAGAGATTTGGAAATATTTTATGTGAGGATATGAGGATGTATGTGGTTTAATTACCATAGTTATTTAGCTGTAATTGTAAAGATTTAAATTTAAATTGATTCCCGAAATGATACAGATTATATCACATTTTATTCTTTCCATGGTATAAAAAGTTATACTAGAAAATTATTCATTGTACTGATAGATTGCAATATTTCCTAAAAGTTAAACTAGCACTTCTCTTATTTTTCCTTCGATGAGTTATAGTTGTATAGTTATATGAGTTACATATAAGTTTCGGATAAATAACCCTTTAAAAATTTTCCTTTGTGCTTTTATAATAATATTTAATTTAATATGAGATAAAGTGATACGTTAATAAAGATTAATAAAAGTGTAGCTTACACAACCTATCCGATTGCATGTTTGTGAGTCCTATTTTATTTAAAATACAAGTGCCTGATGATTTTAGTGTAGGCTCCTTGATTGTATCCTGCTTTCTCCGAGCTAATTCTTTTTTCTTTTTCTTTGTTTTGAACATGATGTATTAAAGATTCGAGTAGTATTTAGCAGCTATATACCCTACATCTTAATAAATGGTATAATTATTTGTCCGATTAAGTTTATAAAAATAATGTCAAATAGAGGGGAAGTGGAAAAAAAGCAAACAGTTTGACTAAACAATTTAGGATTTATCCGAGAGCAGCGCGAGCAACACATATAAAACGAAAAAGATTAAATTGTCCCAGGAGAGAGGGAAAGAGAGGGAAGAACTCTTTGCCGCGTAATCCACTTGATCCGGTCGCTCTCTCGCTGCGAGAGAGGACGATAAATCGAATTTCCGCGCAAAAAATTAATCATACGAAAACGTCGCTCTCCGAGCGCAGTCGGAGACGCAGCGCGCACAAAGAGCAAGCGCTAGCAAAGGGACAGCTCGACTAACAGGCGAAAAAACGGCAAAACGAATTTTAAAAAAAAATAAAAGAACGCGCGTATAATCAGCAAAACAATAAAAGAAATACAGTCATTTTTTTCATGAGCGAGCGCTTCATAAATAAGAAGAGACTTTTCTTCCTCTCTTTCGCGCACGCGATTCATCTATATACGCGCATATCCAGATAGAGAAGGGCAGAGTCCGGTTAGATGAGTAGAGCCCGCAGGCTAGCGTAATCCTGCTCCTCTTCCTGCTTCCTCTCCTTCGTTCTCCTTTTTTGCTCTCTTTACCTCCTCCCATTTTCCACCTAGTTCTCTCTCTCTCTTTCTCTCCCTCTTCTCTCCCTATATCTCTATGCGTATATATATAATTCAGGCTGGCGCACAATTGGTCGACGCGGCTAGTGACGTCGAGAACGGATGGGTAGAAAGAGGGACGAAAGAAATCGAGGAAAGAGCCCGCGAGCGGGGATGACAATTTTCGTGAAAATATGTTGTCAGACGGACAGTGGCCGGCCGAAACGACACAGAGCGTTTTACGTCATACGTCGAGCGTAAGTATATAGACCTGGCTGAGACGCAAAATTGGTAAAGGAATTTCTGCGGTTCTTTTTTCCTCCTACTCTTCAACTAAGTGGTTATTGAAGCAATTGAAAAAATTAAGCGTTAATACTTCTTTTTATGTAAAGTATGAAAACCGGAAGAATTCACAACTCACTAGTATTTAAAGTAAATAACGAAATTCGTCATTGATTATTACAAACAATTTTATTTTATGAAATCATATTTTCATAACATCAATTATTAAAAACAAAGAGATTCAAGAAACTGTCAAAATTATAAATTTATAAGATTGAAATAATTACATATAAACATATTATTCAGAATAAAACGATATCCAAATAGAAAATTATTTAGTTATTTAAATTGTGTTAGGAACCAACTGGGAAACTGAAAGGAAAGCAATAAGTCGCAAAAAATGTTTTTATATCATTACGAAATTGAAAAGCTTTTTCTGATTAGTTTTTCACCACTTCACTTGGCTAAACCTCTAAATCGAGAATAAAATTGTATGCATATTATGATTAATATGAGAATTTTCTCATTCAAAAGAGGATACACATAAAGATTCTGATACATTTTTTTGTATACAAAACGATAGTAATATTAGCAGAGATTTTATGTTTTTGAATGTTAATATCGTCCTCTATTTTAGTACTCACTTACTAGTGAAGAAATAGCTATAAACTTAGCAATCTAGAAAATAGCTAGTATTAGAGCAGTGTAAAAGTTGACATTATTTATCTGTATTATTTGCGCCATAATTTTTTTTTTTTTTTTTTTACAAAAAAGCGCTTATTTTAGTAAAAAGAAAAAATATTTATATAATATAAAAACGACGTACGGCCTTTATTTCATTATCGATTTTACTAACAAATTTAATTAATAATTTTAAAAGGGGCTTAATGGTTTACTTTTAGGTTATAAGAACCTTTAACGAAAAGAGGTTAAATAAAATTCTGGAAAGAGAAGCTACTTTTGGAATGGGGCTTCTAGAACTAGGATCAATAGGACGAAAAAGCAACTTTCGTTATAATGTTCTTATAAAGTATTTTAAATCTTCACGCTTTTTAACAAGATTTTCTTTTATAATTTAAATATAATTTTTTTAAGAGAATTATTGTATAAAGATAATTGCTTTAAAAAGATATTATATTTAGAAAAAGTAATAAAAAAGCTCTATGATGTCAGCAGCATAATTTACAAGATTGTAAATTAATAGTGTAGAAAATAAAAATCATTTTTTATACATATAATTAAAAGAAAAACTTTTTCTCTTACTTTATTAAAATAGTCTAACGCTATATACCTTATTTAAAACATAAATAAATAATCAGTTGTACATACAAAGTAGATCCTGAAAAATGTAAAAGCAAAAGCTCAGTCGCTCGGTCACAAGCACAAAGCAAAAAATAATTTGAAGCATAGAAAGGGATAGAATCGCGGAAAATAAAGCTTAAAAGTTTGGGAATGTCGTAATTAGCCATGGCAGCCACGAGAGAACATACAACACAAGCCGGGAAGCGGGGTTGTGAGAGAAACACCGCGACTGATGGACGACGTGCAAGCGAGAGATAGAGAGAGGGAGAGAGAGTCGAAACAGGCCAGAGAGCGACCACTGGAAGTTGACAGTTTGACGAGGAGGAAGTAGTTTCTCGCTGGCAGTGGTCAGACGTCCACGAGGAATCACGTCGCGCGCGCATTCAGAGCTTTCTCCCCCCATCCTCCCCCCTCTCCCTCTCTTTCCACACACGCAGAGCACGCGTTATGTAGCGCATTCACGAATGCACAGCAGAACGACTTCAAACACTCGAATCTATGTGCGCGATTTCGAAATTGGAACATTATTAGGACGTCGCGGTCCAACCGCAGGAATAATCGCACCGGTCAAAGCTTCGATTATATTTCCATTCAATTTAGACGTATTATCGTTTCCTCAATCAAGTTCTCGTAGCGCGCAACTCAGCGATTGTCTCCCCCGAGCCTGGGGATTTCCAAATGTTCGATGCAGCCAACCAGACCTTTGTCTTGCTTCGCCCTTAGTGCGAATCGTTGGATAAGATAATTAGGAGAAAACATATTTTTACATCAAGCTCCTTTCATCGATCAAATTCAAATTTCTTATTCATTTGCAAACCTTATGATTCTGACGATTTTTTAATATCTATTATATTTGAATCAATTGTCTAATGGCTAAAAGTCCCTACTTTTACATTATCAAGCAATTTTCAAAACATTTTAAAGCAATGCAATTGCATATCTTCTAATTAGTGGCAACCGTACTGACAAATTGAAGCAATCTATCATCAACTCCATCACCGACGTTCCATTTTGAAAAAACCACCATTTTAGAGCACTATATCTCCTCTTAATCACTTTTATCAAATGAAAAAAATTACTAAAACTAATAACTAAACGGAATCAAGCTTCGCATTAAACAAAATGCCAGTATCAAATAAGGTAGCAATATGCATACGTCGGATATATATATGCTTACTTCGTGAAGAAGCTTTATACGAGAGAGAGAGAGAGAGAGAGAAAGAGATAAGCGAAAGAAAAAGCCAGGAGTTTCTTTAGAATCACCTGTTGACTGCACTTTCGAATGTAGGGAAATTAAAGAAAGCGAGGGATGTGATCCTCGAGGGTCGCCCGGTCAGATAAGCCCCCGAGAGAAAGACAGAGTTGAGTCACGGCAGAGCCGAGCTAAAAGAAAAAGAAGAAGAAGAGGAGAGGGATGACTGAGAATTTGAAAACTTCTTGGAAAGTTTAACAACTATGACCGATCCGTTTAGCCCCCTCCCTTCTGGACCACAGCGTGCTATACATACAAATTTACTCTTCTCTTGCTTTTTTCTCACTTTTTTCATTTTTCCTACTTTCCTCTCCTCACTCTCTCTTTCTCGTTATTTTAATGCCCACGACTGGAATTGCGCTACTCGCGTGCTTTTACATCCACAGGGGCTGCTCTGTATACATGCTACTTGAATTGTCGCTGAGAAACTTCTCTGACCATATAAACTGACAAAATTATCTCTTCATTGCCGACTTTATAATTACAAAAAAGGAGAAAATAATTAAAGGATCTGGAACTTTAATTCTAGAGACAGGGAGCTTACAATTCCTGATTTAATTAAGGAATCAATATTTTTGATTACATGATATTGAAAAATTAAATTTTATTTTATTACATCTTAAATAATAAATTTTCTAAAAAAAACTAGACTATTTACAGAATATGATAATTGAGCCAGTATCAATAAGTAAGAATATGTATAGAATACATTTAGATTATATTGTTACTCTTTTGAATAGCCAAAATATTGAATAGTGATTATTTTAATAATCTAAAATGCTGCTAAACAATATTTTAATAATATCGTAATAATCTATGAAATAGAAGAAAGAGATAAATAGAAAATATCCTAATATAAGCAGGCAAGAGTAAATCCGTCCTTAAATCCGTAGCGCAAAGCAACAAGAAGAGCAAGAAAGCATCGAGCAGCCAGAGCAGAGTAGCCAAAACAACAGCCGGTAACGGAATCCCCCCAGGACTTCTGGTGTGGCAGTTTTGAAAGTGCACTTAAGGACAAGCGGCTCGCGCAGCCGCACCTCAACGTGCAGCGATAAGAGTGTCCTCCCCCTTGAGAGGCCGCTCGCGATCGAGACTCCGAGAGCCAAGCGCGCCGATAATACAAGCAACAAGAAGAAAAGCAGCCGCTGTATAGGCATGACGGATGAGCGGCCAGTAAGCAGCCGAGCTTTACTGCAAGCCTAAGGACTTTTATCCTGCTCGGGAGCCGGCTATTAGCTAAGACGGAGAACGAGTTGCCGTGGCCTCGGGCGCAGCAAAGGACGAGACTCGCGCCCGAGGATGGAGCCATCAGCTGTATCCTGTTTATAAGCGATCGACACTTTCTACAGCGCACCTCTCGGGCTTGGAAAACTTGTTGCAGCCGATAACTGATTGCGTCGCGCTTGCCTGCACGGCTGCTCTCCCCTCGCGATATGAGTTCCGATGATGATAATCCCTGGCTACATAAAGGATCTCGAGAGCTGCCGTCTAAGTGGAACGGCTCCGCGTTTAACGGCCCAAGCGCCGCAGCTTTGAATGTCGAGCGATCGAATGTATCTGCAGAAGAGGTAGCTGGCTTGAATTAATGCTTGGAAGTATCATTTTTATCTATGAGCGATTGTATTTTCTTCTTCTAAGGTAATCAACAGTAAAAAATATGCAATTAATCTCTCTGGTACAGCCAAAATTTTTAGCAAAGCTTGAAACAAGCATTAAATTTGTTTGCGCTGAATAAACTGTCCATAAAATTAATCATATTTACTATTACTTTAGATTAACAATTTATTATTAAATGTTTACATTTAAAGAGACAATATTACCATATTTATATTTGGATAATAAATTTAACTTTATACTTATTGATTTTTTAACCAACAAAAATAACAATTTTTAATAAGGCAAGTTAAATTTTAGCAAAGTAATATAAAATTTTTTAT
This sequence comes from Eupelmus azureus, assembly GCA_030522685.1. NCBI lineage: Eukaryota > Metazoa > Arthropoda > Insecta > Hymenoptera > Eupelmidae > Eupelmus > Eupelmus azureus. The sequence continues at coordinate 18,471 of JAPYZA010012827.1, read as the reverse complement.
ATTAGAACAAATAAAATTAGTTTTTTACAATTTTAAGGTTTCGTTTAAATTTCCAGATAATTTTATCTTTACCTCAAAGTATTTGAAATTATAGATTTAGATCATAAATTTAAAAAAATTTAAGTAAATGAAGGTTTAGTTTATTGTTCATGTATAAATTATATATAATTTTATAGATCGATAGAGAGTGCTTTTCTCTGATAACGAGGACTTTGAATAAACGAAAATTAAAGTTTACATGTATAAGCGTACTTGCATGTAATTTAAATTTTCAAAGAAGATTTTTAAAACAATGAATAAATTTAAATTCATAATTTTCTTAAAAATTATGAGAAAATTCAAGTCAGTGATTTGGAAAAATATAAAATCCAAATTTATTCTGATGATAACGACGTTTTGTCGTTTTAGTACATTTGCCTTGATATGGACCTCTTGAGATTTATTATAAATAAAGTTAATATATGTTAACAAATTGAATACGGTCAAAATTAATGTTTTCATAAATGACTTTATAAATTTACGTTTTTTTACTGGTTCAAAAGGTGATGATCACAATATCTCATGGAATAAATAAATTAAAAAGCATCAAGATGCCTAATAAAATATTATAAAAAAAAGGACATTTACATGAATTTAAATCTCGCAAAATAAAACTCAGCCAATAAATGTAGGAATGGCCCTTTAAAATAAAAGAAGAGGAAAAAGCAAGCAAATAAATAACGAATAAAAGTCCGAGAGTCTCATTCAACGTTAATTGGTTGAAAGGGGGTGCACTCGGAAAGCGGGAGAGGGCAACAGAAGATCGCTATGTACTCCTCTAGTAAAACTACATGGCGTCAACTAGTCTCGGAGTACGTGAGGGAATTTGTTATGAACTCGACTCCGTGTTTTGTAAACAAGAGTTGGAAAAATTTCGAAACGAGATAGAGAGAGAGAGAGAGGAAAAATAAGCTCAAAGTTAGGGGTCTCGCGCTTATAATTGAACAATATGACTGAAATGCAAGCAAATGATGACGATAAACGCGATGGTTCCTCCAGGTCGGTTCGTTTTGTGTTTGTGTGCGGAGGCACTTTAATGCGACAAAAGGAAAATGAATGAAGGGTTTGTGAGTACACCGGTGTAGATATACGATGGGGACAAAAGAACAAAAAGGCAGAGTCGTGAGTGGAAGAAAAAAAAGACAAGAAAATCAAGCTCTGAATGATAATAAGAATAAAGGAGGGGCGATAAAAGAGTGGAGATAAGAAAGTAGAAAGTTTAAAATATAAGCTTTTTAAATCTAATAGATTTACCTTATACATGAAAAATAAATAAATACTTTCACTAGATCTATATTGCCTTTTTATTACTTTAAATTTCTTTACATTCTTAATATTCCAAAGAATTTGGTTGCATTATGTTTATGAATTTTTCCTATAAAAAGAAAATAATTCTTATAAAATGCTTTTTATCAATTTTCTTTATATTCTTTAGAAAATGTCAAAGGTTGCTTAGTAACGACTTTACATTTTAAAATTAAAAAGTTATTGATAATGAATATAGTAATAAAGGTAAGAAATATACAAATTTTAAATTTTATCTAATTAAAAAATATTTTCTTAAGCCCAAAATAGAATAGTTTAAAAATAACTTTAATAAATATTTTTACCGTTAAATAAGATTTTTTGCTACATTATTATTTTTGTTTTCGAAAACTTTAGTAATACTTGTAGACTTTTAGTTCCACCACTGTTTTATCTGATTGTTATAAAAAAAAATATTAATTTATTGGAAGATATAAAATTGTAATTCCAAACATTAGTAGATATGAGAGGGAGAGTGGTAGAATAAGTCAATAAATAAAAAAGTCCGAAAAACAATCTATTTAAAAAAAGGAAAAAAATAAAAAACCCGATTTCTGACTCCCTTTTTTACAAATAAATGTAAGTATTTACGATATTTAAACTTGAAAAAGTAAAGAGCTAACGCATCTTTTACTGTATAGGACAAACGAAAAACAAGAAGCCGGTTGCTTCCCTAATCAGAAAAAATGGTTTCAAATAATCGTAAATCCGAAGCATGGAGGTACGGAAGCATACGAGAAGCATGAGTGAGCGAAAGTGAGAGAGAGAGAGAGAGAGAGAGAGAGAAAGAAAGGGAAGCAAAGGTAGAAGGAAGCAGTGCAATAGAGAAAGCGGGAAAGGGAGAGAGAAAGCATCCAAGGCTGCAGAAAAAGCGTACTTCATTTCGTTTCTTGCCTCGTTCGGAAGCACGCGTTTCTCAACGCTCAGCTCTCGCCGCACACTCATCAGGCAAAAAGGGAGGGAGGAAAGCAGGGAGGGTTGCAGAGAGAATTCCGCTCTTCGACGAACCACCTCCACCCAATCTCCTTTCCATATTACCGCGCTCTCCTGTGTCTGTGTCTATATAGATATTACTAAGCGAGGGAGGGAGAGAAATTTCGCGGTATTCTGTAGCGAAGCGAAGCTTCACACGGAGAGAGGAGTTTGGAGAAAAATTAATTATGCCTCGGAGACTATTCGCCACGCGCTCTTATTGACTTCGCAGGGGCTTAACTTCGCCGGCTGGCGAGCCGCTTTAATTTTACACTTTTTTTAATTCGCTTTTAATGAGCAAGGATATGGGCTAGTATTCCCTTTTTCAAATCATATTTTTAGTTGAGTTTATTGTGGCAGGTAAGAATTAAGCGACATTCTTTTAAATATGCTTAATTGTTTGGCTGAAAATTAAAAAATATTTCTGCTTATTTCTGAAAAGATGATAAAATTATTCATATATGCGCCGGTCTATAATAATACCAAATATTTTAACAATTTTTATACAAAGTTTAAAGAAATTAAGTATATTAAATTGAAATTAAAAAGTCTTACTATTTTTTAAATTTTTTATTTAGAATTTATAGAAAAATTATCCAATAACACATATTACGTACATTGTATAGAGAAAAATAGATGTGCATATTTTTAGAGAATAATTTTTACTAACTTTTAATTTTATTTTCAAAATATTTTAGAATACATCTAATCAGTTATATATATTTGCCAAATTCCAGAGCATAGAATGCATGTACATGTAAACAGACAAACTACTAAAGTTCTAATGTACATTAAATATCTAAAATATATGATATTTAATAAAAAATGTAGCTATTACAAAGTTTACTCTATGCAATAAAAAAGAAAAAATGAAAATCAACTGCGTATCAGAAGCCCGGCTGTCCTTTCAAAACTCAACTTATAAAAAAATAATTACAACGGGTTTAATTTGTAAAAACGTGGGGATCCTTATCTGTCTCCTTTCATCCGCGAAGGCCGCGATCCGTCGAATAAGAAATAAAATAAAAGGTAAAAATTTAATAATTTAAATTCTTCCTCGGCAGCTCCTTTCGTCCAATGACGGGGGGCGCGCTCTATCTCGCAGCTACGTCAATGAAAAAGCGCCCCCACGGCGCCAGGCGAGAATAAACCGGCGGCAGCGGCGCACCGAAGAAAAGCCGCCCCCGTGCGCGCAACACGCGCAAGTATACAAGCAGCCACGCGCGCGACGGACTTTCCGCCCGTCCTCTCTCGGCGCTCCCTCGCTCTCCTTGCTGTGTCGCGTCTGCCTTACCGACGCGTCGCCCGGCCTCCCTCAGCGCGCCCGACTATTTTGACTTTATCTCGCGAACCGGAAGCGCAAGCGAGCCATTCCCGCGAATTCGCGACTAGCACGGAATTACTGCGCCGGAGGAAGAGGGCCCGTGCAAGATTTATATATTTACCAGCGGATACTCGCGCGCACTGACCAAGCGCGCGCGTACTTAAAATTAAGTTACAACAGTTTGGGGGAGGGCTTTCCGATTAGCGGATTCACTGCCGAGCTCCATGCTATTGCCTCCTTTTCTTTTTAATTACTGATCAATAGGTAATTACGATTATAAATGCTGAAGTTTAATGCTTTAATTTAGTTTCTGGGACCTAGCATCAGAAACGACAGACAGTAGTGAATCCAAATTTAAAAAAATTATTGCCTTATATAGAGAATAAAAATTCGAACTTTTTTTTATATTTTTCAAATATAAACCGTATTTTCAAAGATAAAATTTAAATTATAAAGCCCGTTTTGAGCGTCGATCCGCTTTTTACATGAAACAATAATACTAATTTTTATTTATGTTAAATATCGCTACTTGACATTGTAATTTGCAACTGAAAAAATAGCTTTCATTTTTTACTAGATTTTTCATAGTGAATATAATATTTAGTAAAAAATTAAATATTAATTAACATTGTATAAAATATTAATATAAGTTTAAAACTTGAATCCTTAGATAAATATTTAGTAGTGAACTTACCGACTAAATAATTCTACTCGAATTCTACTCTATTTTGTTTCTAAATAATAAGCTAAATGTTCCATCATTAGACTTCAAAGAATTACGAAAAAAGTTTCATGAGCAAGCTTACCGCTGCAATTATGATAGAAGCCATATTGTTATAAGCTGATAACTTAGCTACTTAATATTAATCCAAATATATCTATCAAAGTTAAGCCAACCGTGGCTCGACAGAGAGAACAGCGATCCATTGGATGTAATCATATTGGCTACTACATGTAATTAGCGCGCGAATGCAATTATGCTAGTTGTATACAATGACGTCGACTGCAATTCAAGTTTTGCAATCAACACCGGGGGAGTCTGATGTTTCTTTTGTTAAATTTCCTATCATCACTGTCAATTTTACATTTTATCGAGAATGCTGGATTTTGAATAATAATTTCAATTAACGGAACATATATTGTGCACCAAACAGTTTTTGGTTAATTAGATTAATACTACAGATTTTAGAGTAATTGTCATAATATCGTTTGTAATCAATGAATGTTGAATGTACAGCAAACGTTTTTCAATTACATAAATAAAGCACTGAACTAATATACCACAGCATTTATTTACAGTTTGAGTAGTATACAGTGTTAAATTATTAAAATGTTATATTAAGGATTAACAGAAATTAGCATACACAGACTTTACATTTTTTATTATGAATTTTAATTGCGGTATGTTCAAACAGTAACTGAGAATATTTATTTACTGCATGGAAACTTATCAAATATTGCATGTTTAAAGAACTTCAAAAGTCATTAATCGTTTTACCTACTTGAAAGTTTACGAAAGTCAAACTTCAGTCGACTTGCAAAATGTATTGCAGTTTGGTAAATCTATCTTCTGCACATCTACTGTTTAATTTACATAGATTTTGAAATAATTTATAATTTATGTACCATATTTTTATATTTTACATTTTATTAATATAGTTTGAGTAATATTCTACGATAGCAATGACAATATTTCTTTCTATAATATTAGTTAACCAGTTTCTTTTATTATAGATTATTAGGTGTAACTCCTGATTAATAGTCACACTCATATTATGTTTGGGTCTCCATACGCTTTAATAAATTTGGATTCTACACCAGAGATAAATAAAAATAAGAATAAAAAATTAATAATAAATTCTAATAACAATGTATATAAGTCACCCAGATTCATTGATACTCAGATAAAAAAAATGGTTAGAACGAATTAATATATCTTTATTTGAACTTTAAATGTAACGAGTGCAAATGTTGCCAGGTTAAAAACTATTTTTCTTGTAGAAATATATACTTAAGTACTAAAACATTAATTTAAAAAGTTTCTATATATAAGTGTAACACTATAGTGAAAAGTATTGTAGTACTTTATACTACAATAAAAAGATTAAACTATATAAATAAAAAAAACTTTTATTTTATAATTATGATAAATACTACAGCTCCTAAAGGAAGCGAGGAAAACAAAGAAATTTGAATAAAGTGACAGCGGGAAATAGTGGGATTTAATCGCGCGTCCCAAGCTTCGCGGATTCGCTGCCAAAGTTCTGACTAACATCGTAAAACACGTCTGGCGTGTCTTTTCAACCAAGATTATTCTTCACTACTCATAAACTTGATGGTGCGATCTATGCGGCAGTGAGAGTAAATTTTTCAAGAAATTAAAGAACAATTACAAAAATTCCAATTGCAGTGCAAGGTATTATCGATTAAACGGTATGATATTGTGGTATTTCAAAATAATGTTTGAAGAATCTTTATTAAAAAGTGGTTTATGAAAAGTAAGTTTTATATGTATTGATAAGAATATGTAACGTAAAAATTATTTTATTGAGACACCTTAAATATTTGTATATGAAATTATATTAAATTGATAACAAATATTTCGTTTACATAAAAATATCTGAACAAGTAAGAATTATAATATTTCATAATTATATTTGTGTTGAAACAATTAAAACATTATAACTAGTGAATGTTCCTAACATAATTTTTTAATGACCAAATCCTACAAATTTTATAATCTTCCCATGATGATCGTAGTTATAAAATTGAAGGATAGTAAGAAATGGTCACACGATCAAATATTTTGGCTATCTCTTTATTCATGATAAGCTGACGTTTTGGTCACTCTGACAAATGTAGAAAAAAATTAATAATGATTTTGTACTGATTAATAAGATTATTTGTATCGTGCATTCTATTGATATTGGTTTTATTTTCATGTATGTGCATTTCTAAGAATGTTCTGTTAATATCAACAATCTTTCAATATCTACAATTTTTACATTGTCAAAATCAAACTTATGTTTTTGGTTTTCTACATGTTGTGTTAAAGGCGACTTTTTATTTATTTTTTTTCTGTTATTTTAATTTACTTTTCACTTTATATACATATTAGTGTTAAAATTATTCAACATAAGAAACAATAAGAAGTTAAAATATTAAAAGCTGCTTATTTAAACAAGTTGTGTTGTTTAGTGCTAAGTCCATAGAGTATCTGCCCTAGATTATCGATCCACCAACTCCAACATAATATCATAGATGTTGACAATACAAACAGCAAGATGCATTGACATAACGGTCCTAAATCGATACTAATCAAATCAACAGCCTCTTGAAAATTTAAACATCTATGAAACCAGAGCGAAAAGCCGGCCCAGTCAGCGAGGCACACCTCGAGCGTGAAAAAGAAAAAAATAGGCCTCGCGTCAGGGTGTAAAAGTACGGCAACGCGTGATTCGGTGCTCGATTCTCACGGAACGTACTGGCGAGCTGGCTGCAGCACACATTGGCACTGCAGACGTTATATAGTGCAGGGGTGTGCGTGAGAGTTGACGCGCGCACGCTCAAGCCGGCCGGTTGGGAATGCGCCCAACAATGCAGATCCAACAAGCGCGCAACAATATCAGCAGCGTATATACACATGCAGCCAGAGAGCGCGCTCGTGCCGTCCTCCGCAAAGTCACTTTGCACAAGTAGTAGTAGTCGCCGCATCAGCTGAGAGAGTCCCGCGTGGTCTACCTGCGTGGATGCCGCTCAATTGTCGGCTATTGCTCTGTGACTTCGGCCAATTTCAAAGTCGCATTAATGTGGCAAATTTTCAGCGCTAAATTATGTGACTGCGCGCCTTTCAATAAGTGGCAAAAATATTTACTAAATTTTTGCTTACAAAAATCACGTGTTGGACTATATTAGTACATTTATCAGATAATAATTAGTTATTTTAAAAAAGTTTGTTATATATGTATGGCTATCTATGATGAAAAAGATGCTTATTTAAAATTCAAAATAACTGTTTAGTACTTTTTGTTTTATTAAGCATTGATAAAATAATTCTGTTGATTACATTAAAATTCCTGGTTATTTTCTAATGCTTTTCTATTTCTATATACGTTTTTAGAGAAAAAATTCATCCCAAAATTTTCTACACTATATCATTGTATTGTAATTTATATTCGTTACTCGTATAAGCCCTTAGTTCTTTTGCGGTACGGTAGGTACTGATTACGCTCACGTAATAGCCTCATGTTGCTGTAGCCAACTTGATTAGGAGTACTCGCATTTGCCTGGAGCAGTTATACCATGCAGAAATCCTACCTACTGAATTTAGTTCGTTGAAAATGTTAAACAAATCTATTTACAAATATTTCATACTTGTGAAATAAAGGTTTTAATGAGCGTCTAGTACTTTTGAATATAATATAAGTAGAGAAAATGATTTGTTGTTAATCTTGTAAATTAATAAGCTCAGTGGTATTAGAAATACAAATAAAACTTTTTGTTTCCGAGAAATTTCACACAGGATAATTCAAACTTTACAGCATACAGGATATAAATAAGGTTAAACTGATCAATACATTTAGAGATAAATATTTTTCTACAACTTGTAAATCTATGAAATACAGGAATATTATTAATAATAATATTAAAATAATTTTGCTTCCCTAACATCGATCCAGCTGTTAAGGCAAATCTCCTCCGAGCCTCTGAGTCTAACAATAACTTTAGAATTACACGACTACTACGTTGCATAGGAGGCATCGTATTGATTTTTCGAGATTTTGAAATAACTTTTTTGAGAAACGTTCGTTCTGTTCTTATTTATACAAGCGAGCTTAAAGCTGCTGGCCCTATCGATCGCCTGGAGATCATGTCCAATTGAAATCTGCAGGCCGACTAGAGCCGGATGTCGCTGCTAATCAGCGGCAAATTCAAACGCTAGTACTGCGTCGCCGAAGGCAAAGCACAGAGAGAAAGCGCGCGCAGATCCCCTGCGCGCGCGCGCGCGCTAAGTGCTGCGTTACGGATTTCGATTCACGCCGGAGAACCGATGCCACTCGAGCTCGCCCTCAACGATTCAACTGGACCGATTTCCGTGGCTGCCAGCTGCGCGACACTCTGCTATATAAAAAATCAAATGATCAATAGTTTATATATTAAAACTTTTGTATTTTCTTCAAGTTTCATCATGGCATTCTAAGCATAAACATGAACGACCTATTACATTAAAATTCATCATATTCGAGAATTTAATAAGTAGAAAAGGTAATCTATTCTGTCTGTCTTACAATTACTGTTACTACTTTAAGGTAACAATATTTTAGTCGACTTTTATCACTGAATTTTTATGCACTCTTAAAAATATGCACAAAACACTATTACATCAATATTACAGTATATTTAACTTTTTAATTAAATATAGCGTAAATAGCAAGTATGAGTTTTAGAAACAATTACATCTTTCTTATTGATAATTAACACGTTGCGCGCATACTTCATCTAGTAAGTTGCAGAAACGGTGAAAAGAGTTAGGTTAGGAACGAGAAAGAGGGAGATCTTGGAGGGCCGCGGTTCTCTGTGATGCTGATGCGGGCGTATAAAGCAGCACGCACGGTATGTGCCGGCAATCCTCTGACAGAAGGATCGAAGAAGAACAGAAGGAATACGAAGGAAGAAGAAGAAGAAGAAGAAGAAGAAGTGGAAGAAGAAGAAGTAAGGAAGAGAAAGAAAAAGCCAAGGATCTATTGGAGTCGAAAGCGCGTATATAGATTCACGAGAGAGAAAAGCAGGAGTTGAGATCTCTTTGCGTCTCTCTCACTCGGCAAGGCAGAGAAAACGTGGATCGAGAGAGAACTAGAAGAGAGAAGAGAGAAGAGAGAAGAGAGAAGCAGCAGCAGCAGCAGCAGCAGCGGCGGCGGCGGCGTCGGCGGCGGCAGCAGCAAGAGAAGAGAGACGAGACCGCTTGAAATCCCTCTCTCCTTCCCGCCTTTCCTGCCTCTGCCTGGCTGGCTGGCTGTGCTTCTCTCTGGCTGTGCGCGCTGCTGCCGCCCGTCCGCCATGCCACACTACGAGCGCGCGAGCGAGCGAGCGAGCGAACGTACGTACAGCTAGGCCGGCACGGTCCTGTAGCCCATTTGGCATTTCCCCAGCTATAGCGGCGCTCCTGTAGCCCATCGTTGTTATCGTCCCGCAGCTGCATAAAGTCGGCTCTCCCTGCCTGTCTCTCCCTCTCTCACGCCAGCCAGCCAGCTCTTGCTCTCTCTCTCCCGCTCTCTCTCTCTCTCTCTCTCTCTCTCTGCCCCTCTCCTCGACGCCATCGAGCTGCTTTTGCCCACGTTACCGCTCTTGCTCCCCTCACCCCTCCAGTTGCCTCGCTGTCTCTCTCTCGCTCCCGAGCACTTGGAGCAGAGGGAGAGAGAGAGAGAGAGAGAGAGAATAGTAGTCAACCTGGCAGCAGCCTGACACGTAACCCCCACCATCGCGCAGAGCTCGACCTAACGCGGCTCGTGCTCGTTCTCTCTATCTCGCTCGCTCGCTCGGTCTGCCATTCTCTTAACGTGTCGTCGACCGTGGCGCCGCCAACAGGGACGCCTTGAAACGGCATTTTCTCTCTTTTGCCCCCGCACTCGTTCCATCTCTCTCTCTCTCTTTCTATTCCCGTCCTTCTTGCTCGCTCGTCCTCTTCATTGCGTTATGTGCGCGCGTACGATCCCACGCCACGGCCCCGAAGCCGAGGAGACTGAGACGGAGAGAAACTTGGACCGCCATGACGCTATATTCGCCTGTGATCCTATATATACATACATATATATATATATATATAAACATACACGTATACAACTACGAATATATGTATGTATATATACATGTATGTACATGTATGAACATGTACACATGTATAAGTACGTCTGTGTGTGTACGTATATGGTATGTATGCGTACGCGTTCTCTCTCGCTCCAAGTGTATAACTATAGGTATGGTACTTATACGCAGAGCCGGGGAGAGGCGGCAAGAATGAGAGGAAGAGAGAGATATATGCAGAGCGTCCTTGTCGTCCTATCGATTCCCCGTTCCGTGTTTCGTGCTCCGTCTCTTTCTCCATCTCACTCTTTTTCTCCCCCACCCAAAAGAGAAGGAGAGACAGAGTATAAGAGAGCGAGAGAGAAAGAGCGCTCTTTCGTTCTCCTCAGTAACCTTGGTGGAGAATAACCCGCCGTTCAATTCAAGGAATTATGACGCTCCTCTCTTTTCCCCTGGCCCATCGTACACACATTTCGTTCTTCTCTTTCTCTTCGTCGGCATCGTCGTCGTCGTCGTCGTCGTCGTCCTCCTCCTCGTCCTCCTCCTCTTGTTCTTCTCATCGAGGCTTCTCTTCAACATTTTCCGTTCTACTCATCTCTTTTACTTGTTTCTTTCTTTATCTACTGTTTTCGCTCTTCCACTAACCGCACACTCGCTATCATCCTTCATTAAACAGCATTTCACTTCTTTTATATGTTGCATTATTATGGATTCGCACATTATAATAAAAAAGATAATCTTTTCTCTTGATTTACTTATCTCTTTCATATCAAAATTATTCAAAAATTCGGAAAACTTTATGAAAAGCAAAATGTCAAAAGTAAACTATCAGTTTTTAAGGTTAGGTCACCATATATATTCTTGCCGGGTGCGTGACATGCGCCCTCCGATATTCTTGGATCTCCGCTTACCAATTTGTTAAAAAAATGAGTATTTTCAACATATATTGAATCAGTTCGTATCGATTCATAGGTTTCACACTCTACATGCCTCACATCCACTGTTATAAGATGTAAGTATAATTGAAATTAGTTTATTAAAAACACGATATTGAACGCATTGCTATCATTTTGACGAAAGATTATTCAAAAAATCGTTATCACGTATAACAGTTGCGCGTCTTATCATGCTTGTCTTATTCTACTGAAACTATAGATGTAAATTCATCTTATTAAGTATATATTAATAATATTAATTACTTATTTTTCTTTTTCGATTTATTGAAATAAAGTTGAAATATTATTTTATAAACAATAGTACTTATAATGTATCTGTAAGAAGGAACATACAAATTTTTATATTTCTAAGCGAGACCCAAAAGTGTTCTTTAAAATTTTATGACTACTGTTACATGTCAAAGGTTTATTTAGGATATTATTCTTAGCTATTATCAAACATTCTTTTTATATCGGAGTAGACTTACCTTACATAATAAAGTTAATAATTCATTAGTTGAATAGTTTTATCAAAATAATGTTAATAATTAATACAAGGTCCTATATGAATGGACGTTTCGATTAGAACTGGTGGACACTTTCGAACCGTATTTTTTGATACGACGTGCACAAAGCGAGATTTAGCATACGCTTTGTGGTTCGAGCGTGCGCGAAATCGAGCTTTGCGCACGGAGTATCAGAAAATATATTTAACTTTTTTTAATATTTACCCCCATTAGATTTTAATACACTATTAAATGTTGCAGTTCTATCACTTTTTTGAGAACTCAGTATAAAATTGGATATTTTTTGTGTGTATTTTACACATTATTTAAATAAAAACAACCAAAGCAATACATGGTAATTGGCAACTGGTGAATCATCTGAAAATGAAATACGTGGTAGTTCATGACCTCTAAAACAAAAAGTCTTTGTAAGTCCAAAATTCGTAAACTGACAGTTTTCAAAAGTCAATATATCATACATCTAAAGCCTAACTGGAAATCTATTTAGGTTGAATTAACTTGAAATTAATTTTCTAGGTTGTTGGCAGTCTTGACAACACGAAATCGTGAATACTTTGGCATCCAACACATCCAAAGCACCTAAAAGTTTAGCCAAACAACTAAAGAGCATAAGCACGCTACACGCGCCTCGAATTTTGTTGGTAGGTTATATTGTGTAGCCTAAGCTAAACTTCTCAAGCTGTCGATCGAGTGGATTTTGACCAAACTTGGTATGCAATTGTCATCGAGGTTCCTGTAGTACTCGAAAACTGTAGTACTCGGATTTGAGGAATATTCTTTAGAATGACATGAGACCCTGAAAAAAATTTTTGTCACAAAAAGATTGAAAATTTACCCCTTTACCCTTATTTTTATCCCCCTCAAAATTTCATCGGCCAAAAACTACGACGGGAATGAAATCAGCGACCTCAAAAACCCGTATATACGCCAGTTTTGTGTGTGTAATTGTAAATAGTATTTGCGGCTACCAGTTTTGGCACGAAAAGTTATAAATACCTTGCCAGTTAAGGGGTTCAGCGATGGAAGATTGAACCTTAAATAGCAAAAATGTTTTCTTGATAATTCTGGTAAAAGTACGCAATAGCGCTTCATTTAAGATGTTGATAGCTCAAATACAGTGAAGAGGAATATTTCTTCAGACGAATCTAATGGAGCTCAACTCTAAATTGTTAACCAAACTTACAGGCTTACCAGAAATTTTTTTGCGAAGAGCGACAAGAACTCCTACCTCCTTTTCCGAGTCTATAAGAATGATCCGCCCGTATCTTCTAAAAATCTCAAAGCAATTAAAAAGTGTTAAACTTATTTTGTTGAGAAGAGAATCAATATTCTGCATATCCATTTAGAGTAAATTAGTACATTTCGATACAAGTATTAGATATACTCACGTGTATCGAACTCTACTTTGTTTTAAACGAAGTGCGCGAAATTCGCTAAAGTTAAGAATAAGGTCAATGACTACGTGCTCGACAAGTGTGAAGTTTGTCGCCCGAGCGAAGCGAGCACGACAAGATGGGGACTGAGAGGTCCGCGCTTCTATTATTTCGCGTGCGCAAAGAATATAAATTTGCGCATGCGCGAATTTCGCGCACGTCGTGTGCGAAGTTATTCCTTCGGAATAGTACATTTCGATACTAGTGCGAGAAAGTGATTTCAACCTCGTGTGGCCTTTTCACCCTCGCTTCGCTCAGGCGCAAACGTCCACACGAGCCTGAAATCATTTTCTCGCACTAGTATCGAAATGTACTATATAATTAATTTTAATTAATTTACTATTTTTTAAATTATTTTTTTAAAACGTACGATTTTTTAAAGATAATAATATTAGTTTGTAATAACGGCAGAGTTTAAACACACCCAGAAATCGATATTTTTACTAATGCTGAAATAGATAGGCTATTGTTAAAATTCACTCAATACAAGAATACACATTAATAGGTACTGGACTTAATTGGGGCTTTATTAGTTTTATAGAATTTTAATAACATTAATATCTGACTAGCGATATATTCCTCGCTCCTAACGTCGCTCGGTTTAACTTATATTTATTAATTATATAATAATTGTATGATTTACATCATACACACGAAATATCACATACCTTTCTAAATATATTAATACGATTATTTTACTTTTGTACATATTATTAAAGATTTTATCGTATTCTTCGAATATTAAGTATAATATTGTTTAATTATTGTTTCTAATTAATAAGCTTACAAAACTAATTTTTAAACTATTTTTTGAAAAGAAATGTGTTAAACAAAATTTTTTTTTAATCAAATTAAACCATATAGGTATTTAATGGAACCACCTTTACCACTTTCTTTTTTGCATTTTAATGTAAATATAAATAAAAAAATTAAAAATATCTATATATTTACGAATATTTTTACATAAAAAATACGTGAAATTCCACGTATACGTTATGAAAACGTTAGGAAACAGACACTGATATGACAGAAAAATTATAAATATGAATCGGTAAAATTAAACGTAATAAAACGTTTAAAAACAATTTTATGCATATGAAAAACGATATGATCGTATTCTCTCATCCAATCAATGCAAATACATGTCGTTCATTTAAAAAAAAATGCCTCTTGAATTGCCTATATACATAGAGTGAAACTATTGAGGGTTGATTTTTCCTCTTTTGACTGGAAGCTTTTTAATATAATAGAGGATTATTAATTATATAGAAAATAGTATTTATTTATTCTTATAGAAAATAAATAATAAATTTCTAAAATCTATATAGAAAATAGTATTTATTTATTCTTCTTTTCAAATAAGATATGCCTTTCAACCGATTTCTACGTTTTATTTAAAAATAAAAACAAAAAAATTATAAAAACAAAATGATGACAAAAACAAAAACGATTTTTATTTTAAAGTTAATAAATAATCAAAAATAAATTAACAAAAATTTCATGTAAAATTTTAGAAAAATTCAATTTTTAGGATTTCATTTTAAATTATTTGATTTAATAATACTTTCAGAATATTGTGTAACTAGTGTATAAAGTAGACTTCTTTTTTACATGAGCAGCAACCGCCATAAATGGATAATCGACAAATCCAAGCTTGAGTTTCGAAAAAGTCACGCATCCCTAGAGGAAAACAAAAATATGAAAAATTATCATTAATTAGTAATAACTGTGAATAATAACTGTTAATGACTGTAATAAATAATTGACTTAAGAAATAAGCCATCAGTATAAATTGGTTATAAATAGTTATAAGTATAGTTATTGTTATAAATAGTTATTTATAGTTATTAACATTTATTGCACAATAAAGTGCAAATTTAAATACAAGTTAAGTCTTGATAAACGTCATTATATACATACATATTTTAGTTATATAGTATCATAGAGTTTCTAAATATATAAGATAGCGTTTTAAGGTGATTTCTCTTGAGCAGATCGTGTGTTCAGATCACTGTTGGATCAGAACCCCCTACTGCCTGTCGAAATAATAAACTTTTTAAGGTATCAGAGTATAACTTAATTAAAAGTATGTAACTTGAATGTAATTATATTCTCCCGAATGTAGCACAAATGACAACGTTACATAAGTAACCGTAGGCATGTTGTGAACTTCATGTTATGCAAAATTTATCCTAGGTATATATAAAACTAAGTCGCTTCAGCGCTTATACGTGACAATAAATCAAACATCCCTTCCATACTCACATTCCGCTTAAGCTACTAAATGAAATAAAGACGGTACGATAAACATATAAAGTTAGGACACAGACAAGATAGAGGATATATTAGCAGATTAATCCAGTTTAAAAGGGGGTCTCGTCACTGCTTTCTTAAAACTAAATAGAGATTTCTAAAGAAGGACGGGAAAGAGTTCTACAAAATCGTGCCACGCACCTTGCAAACTTTACGGCCAGATCTGTATAAAAAGTATGGAATCGTAAGCTCTTTAATATCACCCCGCACAAAAGCAGTTAATATGAAAATAATTAATAAAATATAATTAATATCATAATACTCCTCAAAATACTCTCTACGAGTATTAGTTTTCAACTAACTCAAATTTCTTGTGTTCTAAATGATGCAATCATCCCCCTAGCATCATAAATGTACATATACGTGTGTGTGAGAAAGAAGTGTCTACAGGCGTGTATAAAAAAGACTGTAACCTATTCTTCATATACTTACATGATATATATCTGTGGCTTCCCGTAACAAGCAAATAAGTCACATTCACGTATTTTCGAGAAAGTGAAGTTTTAACGTTTAAACGTCCGCGCGAAATCAGAGAATATCAAGAGGCGCGGTAGCGCCTCGAAGGTAAGTCTGAGTCACAAATATAGACGAAGCCTGAGAGGCACTCGGCGTACTCTTATATATACACGAAAATGTGATTTTTTCTTGTTGTAAACTAGTCAATCATTCGAGTCATTCGAAAAGACTTAGTCTTTTTTATGCTTTTTCTTAATAATTTCATTGAATTAAAAAGAAAAATGTCTTCGAAAGCAACTGTTATCAACAAATACTAGTATTTTACAAAAAAATACTTCATTTCAATCACTTTTTTATTTGATTTTGGGCATGGCCGTACATTTATTGATGCCAATAAAACCACAAGAAGATTTTGTGCTACTTTTTTAAATCTTTTTATTATATTCTCTCGCTTCTCATCATAACCGAACAAGTCCAGTTTTTGTGATTATTCGCGATAATGATAAAATTAACGGATTTTGTATTGAAACGAATAACCAAAATTAGTAGAAAACAAGTTAAATATAGATAAATAAAATCAATTAAAATTTTATTTATATAGATTGTAGTGGACTTATTCATAAAGATAGAAAGTGTTTGTGGAAAAATGGATTTATTTGCTTAGAGCCAATGTGATATCTCTATGAAATATCAACTTTCCGGAAAGTTTATAAATTATATATGAAATAGGGGCCCTCAAGTTTCCTAATGTTTCCAAATGTGGTGTACACTCATTTTAAAAAATCTGACATTTCGTTTTTACGGGAAGCCACAAATATGTATATTCACTGATGTATTTTGAATTTGTTTGCACATAAATGAATCTAAGATTAGTAAATTTGCGTTTACATGAAATTTACGAAAAAAATTTTATACAAAAAAATAAATGAGAATCTTAGGAATATTTTCATTTTAGTACACTAAAACTTTTGTAAATAAAATTAATACATTATTCAATTGTGTATATAAAAGACGGATTCTAAAATTTTAACAACGCATATTCCTCGATTTACGTACTATTGAAGGTTATTTCATCTAATTCATTGAATGATTATTGTTTTTTTTTCTTTATGAACGATGTATTTAGAAAAATTAAATTAAATTTTTATTTACACTAGGCACAGCGTACGTTTACTTACCGTTACTTTTTTGCTAGGAAACATTTTCACAAAATAAGAAAATAATGTTGTACAAAAACAAAATGACGACACAAAGAACTCGACATAAATAACACTGTTCGTAAAAATACTATCATTTAGATTATTTGTACTGTCAATTTTAATAAAACTCAATGAAAAAGCACACAAAAAAATAATAGTAGATTGCGATTGTTTGTATACACACTTTGAATGCAATGAGTTTCATCCTGAAATGAGACATCGGGAGCCATCTTGGAATTTTCGAAGCAACCGCGTTCGCGTAGCTTATTGCTTTGTCGGTATTCTCTGGCCATCTGCTCTGTTTTACCGATTGGAAATTATTTAGATTGTTTCTTCTTTATCTATATTTCAAGAATCATGATGGTGCATCTTTATAAATTCAAATTTATAGACGTACAAATTTGGAAATTCGTTATTACTTGAAATCCGAAACTTTATACTTGAGACTTATCAATATTAACAATTTTAGAACTTTCTGAAGTTTTAACTACACATATCAAATATATATTTTAGACAATACGTACAACGTGCATTTGTAATGCATTTGTATGCAAAATTTAAAAAAAATATCAGACAAATAAACATATAGTTTAATATTGGTCAAAGTGAACTTATCCAATTATTTATTTTATTCAAAGGTTTAGATCTCAATTTCAAAAGAACCCTGTAGATTGATAGATTTAAATTTTACGTGTTTTAAATTTGTGCGTAAATTTGCACCAAAGATTGTGCGATTTTAACTAACATGTATACGAATTATCCATAAAAAAACGTTTTTCGTAAAGCTCCTATTAAAAAAAAAAAAAAAAAAAAAAAAAAAAAAAATTATAAAATGGATAAAAACAATTTCTTTTAAATTTTTGAAGCTGAATGACTACTTAAAAAAATGTTCATGTTATTAGATTCTTCTTCTTTCTTTGTTGGCTATGGTTTACTGTTTTGCCATTACCAAGTAAGATTTTATTCCTTTGAAAGAAAAAATTAAAACGAAATGTGCAAGTAGATAGCCCCATTTTTCTCAAAAATTAAATAGAAGTATAAAATAAAAAATTAATATGCAAAATCATATAAAGCAACAACTAGAAATAAAAGCATACCACTTCCTAAGATAACTAAGTCAGTAGGTAAAAAGGGCAGTTATTACGTGGCTACTTCAATTTTCAACCA
>JAPYZA010012824.1:0-11636 GCA_030522685.1 Eupelmus azureus | reverse complement strand
TTTTTCTTCATAATTTTCAAAATAATTCGAATTTTTTAAAACGGTAAACGGGAGGTTATTCTGTATTAAATTGCCTATAGAAACATCAAGAAAGCCCAATATCGATTTTTTTGACCAAAAACTCAGGCTTGTCCCCTTAATCTACTTCGTGGTTTTTTTTTCTTTGATATACATGTGTACTTCTTTTTGTTTTTACGTTTATATTTTTTTTTCCCCCATTCTCATTTTCTCTTTTCTTAGCTTTACCTATTATGGCATGTGTTGATTTTATTGGTCTTCGGATATGTTGAAACGAATCATTATCTTTATAATAGTACTCCACATAGGACACCGGGTCAATCTCGCAGCGCGTACGCGTACATGAAATAAGATGAGCCTACGGCATAAAAACTACTCCGATCGAGCGATCATAGCATACCTTATATAAGAGTGGCGTAGGACAGTGTTCGTATGATTCGCAGGCAGCGGCTTCAAATGGTTTGGCTTGTCTAGGAGGTACATCAATACTTGGAATGACTGTCCGCTGAGCGGACGTGCAAAATTCTATTCCCCTTTCGTTTTGTATAAAGACACATATCGGTGATGTCACTGCGTATCTTATCCAAGGATCATCTGTTCCGATCAAATAGGCCAACTCGCGTCCACAACAGAAACAGTAGACCTTGTCACTTCTTCCGGTATAACAGAACCCAGCTCGAGCTAACTGTTCCTTGGAATGGCTAAGGAATCTGGGCCAATTCTCGAAAGTAATTAGTCGACTCCCCTCCGTCACGAATTTAGGATGTAGTAGGTGAAACAACTGTTCTAGTTTGTTTCCCCTCTATACCTTAGGTTCATCCTTATGTGATGATTGCTTATGGGAAGAAGTAGAGTCGGACATTTCCTGTGAACAGAGTCTTTTGATTAGAGGGAGGCAATAGTTAGAACTACATGCAAGATCGAGGGGTTTACAGATGAGGGAAGGAAATACGTTCGGATAAAGGTTGGGATTTATAAAATTTGAAAGCTTTTATCCGTTTCGGGCGGATCAGGACTGGCATATTCATCAATGGTTATATCGGAAACATCTAATTTTGCCAATGACTGGGATGGTTCGAGCATATAAATTAGGGGCTCCACTAATCGAATGTAGATTTCTAATTCATCTTTTTGTTCTAAGTCATAATCTACGTTTTCTTCAACTGGTTCGGCCTCTTGCGATGATCTTGATTCTTCGTCCAAGTCATCGTCGAGTTCTTGCAATATTACTCCCAAATTTAAGGTTTCATTCGGTTCACTATCTGCTTCAGCCCAGGACGCAGAGAAGGATTTGCATTTTCCTTCTGATTCCCTCAAATATTCCTCTATATCGAAGGTTAGGTGTGGAAGTTCGCTTTCTTCTAGAAAGTTAGCGAATACTTCCAGAACTTCTTCGTCTTCGGGCAGAGGGCCCAATCCTTTTGGAGCCTTGAAATTTTAAATCATGATCCTTCGTAATAAAGTTGGATGTTTGGTAGCGCCACAGTTGTCATTTGGAATAGCATCCTAGAAAACATATCCTTCCATGGTATCTCTTGATCGCATTTGAACCCAATTTGTTTCCAGACTCACTGCAGCATAATAGTCGTTAACGACGATAGGATCAGCATAGGAGATGCCTTGACAGATACTTTTAGAATTCATACACCATGCATTTTAAGACAACCATGTCGTACTACTTCCTAAAAATAACTTCGCCTGCGAATATCCTGGAAATGTGTGAGGACATCCCGCAGTGTATGACTGTGTGTGTGATTTTAATGGAACATTGTATGACGTGTAGCCTGTGAATTCGTTAACTTAAAGTAACTGTATATATTTCTGTGTAATTTTTAGGTCAGGTGGTTGAATCTCACAATCTCACACTTCCAAGAGCGAGATGGTTGTGAGATTGGAGACTTCGTCACCATCATCGAATCCAACTAGCCCGGGCTCAGCAGTCGTTGTCCTAAACACAACGATAAGGACGATGAACGATAGGACCAGCTCGTTGCTCATCTGAAAGCAAAAATAAAAATTTCTCCTGGCTTTTCCCTCCCGTCCCTTTAGGGTGATTAATATGTTCCAATAGATTATTACTCCTTTATATAGATAAAAAAAAGAAAAGGTAATGCTGGTGCGTTTCTGAACTAGCGCGTCTTGATTAAGTAAGGATCATTAAGCAAACCGTGGATAGAAAACAATATTAGGAGCAAAAACAAGAAAAGAAATTGGATGATATATGCAAAATGAATTGTAAGTCTTACAACCTATCTTTATTTTTTAAACTTTGATTAGTAAAAATACTGAAGTACTGTTCCTTTCAATACGTTTTTAGGGATCGTTAATCGTTTTCTTCTCGTTATCCCGATCCAATATAAGATTTCCTTATTCGATTAGCGTGTACAACCTTAAACCGATTATGTCCGATCTGAATTTTTGAATTTCCATTTCAAAAGAGGTCAACTACAAGATATGGGCCTTCGTATTGGTCCGCGAACTTATGAATTTTTCCCCCTTTCAATAACCAAACCGATTCTCTTATTTGAAAACCCTGGGGATTAGCTTATTTATCATAATAATATTTGGCTTTCCATTTTGCCGATACTAATTTCTCGTGTGCAATGTCTTGTAATTTGTTTAACCGTGTAGTCAAGTCTACTATATAATCGTCATATGTCACTAACCTGTCTTCGGGTTCAAGAGGGTCACTTAAGGGTGACCGGGCGAGTTTACCGAAAACTAACTCAAAAGGAGTATGTTGCGTGGCCTCATGAACAGAACTATTGTACGACCAGGCCGCCATTTCTAACCATTCATCCCACTAACTGTGTTACCCGCATGTAATCATACAAACCTTGTTTAAACTCTTCGCGCAGTTTGAAACTCCGCGCCGTACTGCCAATCTAGTTCGCGAACACGCCACTACATGGCGCACACCTGCCCTCGGCCATCACGCCTTAGAAAACGCTACCTTTAGTAGATATAACTCCGACACCTGGTCCGCACGGGCAGCCTTTCGCTTACCCGAACAACTTCCGGTAGTGGTCTTTGGCAACTACCAAAGTTCGACGTGAATAAAGGACGTGTTTTCGATAATTAAATAATTGTCTTTATTTAATTATCGCCCTCACGAGGCGTGCCTCATTTTTGGGGATCACTCGGGATCCTTTCTCTTCCCTTTCCTATCCTCTCCTCTGGGTGGTGTAGCCCTTACTAAGCCGGGCGGGCTTTCTCTCGCCCAGACTGGCTCCAAGGGTCAACGTAAAGGGGTTAGTGCTGCGTCCTCCCTCTACGAAACGCAGAAGCCTCGAAGATACCTCACCGAAGCAGCAGCTCCACCAACAAGTCGTCCTCATCCGGGAGGACCCCAGCGCTCCATCTCCGCTCTCGCTCGACCTTCAGCAGCAAGGACACCAGGCACACATTGCTTTGAAGCAGCCGCTCTTCGATCGCCTCGTGGCGAAACCCCGAGCACTCCGACCTACCTGCGTCAACTGTCCTTCGAGATAAATTGTTTCAAATATTCACTCAAAACATGAATGCTACGTTCTATAGACCCGTTAGATTGTGGATGGAACGCGGTGGTTTTAAACTGCGTGATTCGAAATATTTTCACGACCCTTTTCATCAAATTGCTCAGAAAATTTGTGCCCTGATCCGTCAGGACAGCAACGAGAGCGCCGAATGTACAAATAAATCTTTTAATGAGGGCATCTGCCACCGATTTGGCTGTAGCATCTTGTAATGAAATAGCCAAGGAAAATTTCGTCAGACAACACTGTATGGTCAGAATGTTGTCATGACCATTTTCAGTTCTGGGGAATGGGCCAACGATGTCCATTCAGATTTTCTCAAAGGCGACTCCTGGGGTATCCGTTATTACCATGGGATTCTTAGCTTTTACTCTCACTAATTTTTTTAATTGACAAGATAGGCACTTCCTAATGAATTTTTGTACGACTACCTTCAAGTTTTCCCAAAAGTACCTTTGTTTTATGCTCTTATAGCTTTTAGTCAGGCCGTTATGTCCCCCTACAGCGGAACAATGTACTTCCTCAATAATTATCACTCTATCCTCAACTGTGGGATAAATTATTACTCCAAGGCATATTATAATTTTCGTGTCGATTCCATGTTGATCATTTCGCATTTTAGAATAACATCTTCCCAGCGAAAATCGTTAATACCTTTCCCCTTTGCTACACTAATCGAACGTAAACTTTCACGGGTTAGGATCACCTTTAAATTCTTCAGGCCATCAGGCAGGTTCTCCATCAGAGTAGGGAGACCTTCTTGTTGCTCACCCCGCAACACTACCGCTAAATGAAACTTATTCCCTTTTGGGATAATTTTAACCACGCGTATTCGCAAACTTCCAAACTGCGGTAATTCTTTCCTGGCAAGTAGTAATTGGGCTCCTTGATCACAGGGTTCCCCGGGTTTGGTAACCAAATACAGGTAATTGTCTTTACGCATGAACAATTGTTCTCTACACTCTATAAAATTCTTTCAATATGACCGTTTTCGCCTTATGTCAACTATTAAATTTTCAACATTCAAATCCTCCGGCCTAATTATATTTTCCGGATCAATCTCTGATATAACTCGCTCGGGATGGGGTTCAACCTCAAAATTCTCGTTGCCATTATGATACGGCAAAACCGTGATAGATAAATCAATTGGGTCGCGACCTTCATTATCCAAAAAAGGCGTATTTCCGGGAAGTTCTTCGCGTCGGTCGAGCATTCCCCCTAAGTTCCGACGGAGTCTTCTTTCGATTTGGGGCCTTCTTCCGGGCATCTCGATAATCACGAACGGTCAGCTTACCTGGTCTAGTTCGCGTCTGCATAGAATGTTTTATAGGGGCCTTCCGCCTAAGCTCCTGGCCATGTTCAACGACTGCTAATGGTGGGATTTCTGGAGCACCCCGCGGTACATCTTGTATAGACGATTCCGAAAGAATCGCATTTTCAAGCTCAATATGCTCATGTACTGTTAAAACCGGTACGTCAATCGGATTTCGCGATAAGGCATCCGCGTTAACATTGGTTTTACCTGCCTTGTAATTGATATCAAAATGCAATTCAATTAACTTGATCCGCCAACGACTAACTCGAGAATTTGGATCCCGAGACGTCTTGAACCAAACAAGGGGCTTGTGATCGGTAACTACTGTGAATTTATTGCCTAAAAGGTAATGTCGAAAATGTCTAACGGTATAGACGATTGCTAAAGCCTCATTTTCGTAAGTATTATACCGGGTTTCTGTATCGGTTAGAATACGAGAGGTGTATGCAATAGGTCGATCTTGCCAAATGGGCCCCTGAGACAATATCCCCCCTATGGCATAGCCAGACGCGTCTGTGGTCACAACAAATGGTTGCGAGAAATCAAGATAGATTAAGACAGGTACTTCGCATAATTTATCTTTCAAGTATCGAATGCCTTCTGGGCTGCTTCATCCCAGATAAAAGCAACGTCCTTAAAGGCTTCGCGATTTTCGAAAAGCCGTCAATAAATCGGCGATAATATTCAGCCAATCATAAAAATTGCCTGATATTTTTAACATTTTTAGGAACTGGAAATTTTTGCACAGCCTCTAATTTCTTAGAGTCAGACATGACCCAGGTAGGGGACCTGCCTCTGTAAAAAGTCGCATTTGTCCGGCTGAAGTTTAATGTTTGCCCACTTTAAAAGTTCCATAAGGTGACTAAATTTCTCGTTGTGTTCCTCAATGGTTTTCGTGTAAACTATTATATCGTCCAGGTATGCACAGACTTCCAAGCGTCCCGTATCTTCTATGGAAGTCACGATCTCAGCGGTAGCGAAATTTTCGTGAATAGGAGTATTATGTAAAATCATATCAATCATCCCATCAGTAGGTAAACGAGCCCATTCATAAAACCCGGCAGGTGGGGTAAAAGCAGTTTTATGTCGATCTTGGGGATGTAAAGGTGTTTCGTGGAAGCCTGAGGCTAGATCGAATACAGAGAAATAACGCGAGCCTCCTAATTCATCCAAAATCTCATTAATGTTTGGGAGCGGGTAATTGTCCGATAAACTAGCTTCATATAAATCGCGAAAATCTAGCACGAGTCGATATCGTTAATTGCCCTGACTGTCATCCTTTTTGGGAATGATCCAAACGGTTGTATTATAATTCGAATTAGATGGTACGATCAAACCTCCGTCAAGAAATTCTTTAATTTGTCTGTGAGTTTCCTCCTTGTGCGCTGGAGGAAAACGATATTGGCGAATGTTTATTGGTCTAATGGTAACTGTCGGAACGCGATGTTGTGTAACATTTTTCTCCTGGAATAAAGAATTGTTCATGATATATTTCAATTAAATCTTCAACGGCTTTCCTTTCTTGAGGACTAAGGTGATCCAAACGTAACATCCCTTTGACCCTTTCTGGTCTTGGGACTTCCTTTTCCAATAAATTTAATGAATTAATTGTAAACACAGTATTTACCTTTGGCATCTATAAATCGTAAATTCCTGAAGCATTATGTATGTCTATCTCACAATCCTCTTCAACACTAATAAATCAAGGTAACCCTGAAAATTATTCGTCATCCTCTGTTTCCGATTCGCTTCGCATCTCACGACTTCCTACAATTATGGGAAATTTCGACGTCTTATATTCGAAATCCAATAACTCACCTATAGAAATGGCACTGTCTTTTAACATTTCCGGGGTTTCCAACATGTCTTCTCCCACGGAGGGTGATGAGTTTTCTGCAACCACTCTCTCGATTAACAATGCCTCTCATGCATTGACCGCATAAGGTAATATTTCAATATTCACCTCGACAGCGTCCTTACCTTTCTCCACGTATATCCTCTATAGTATTCAACAATTCGGAGAAATCAAAAATATTCACACTTTCCTTTTCACTCGTTACTTCCACTTTATCTTCCAAAGTATGTGACACAACTACACTCAATGCTAAAACTTGCCTTTGGCTAAAGACTGGGCTTACCTCACTGAGCCCCTCACATAAACTATCTCGAGTCCCACTCGAGACTGATACGCTTTTTATCACTAAAAATTCCAGGAACAATACTTTCCTCGTCAAAATTCTGTATAACTTCCAGGGGAAGATGGGGGAAGGCGATCTATTTCCGCTAACATACAACAATACTACAGTACTTCGATTCGACATCCTCGAGCAACCTCTCTGTGGTTTCTCGACATAAAACTGTATTACAAAACCTTGATCCAATATCCTCGAACAACCTCTCCTTGGGTTTTCGAAATAGATCATTTCCATTTATAGATGCCTCCTCGGAACTCTGTGATTCCGCAAAGGGGCAACTTAACTCTTTCCCTAAAGTTTCACAAAAATTAATATCAATATCCTCGAATAACCCTTTGTCGGGTTTCCGACTTACAAATTTTCCACCCGCAGACCTTTCCTCCGAATTCACCATGAATACTTTATACTTAGGATCTACCTTTCCTGACACTGTCACCTTATGTTTATTCAAGCTTACTCTTGGGCCTTGTTTCGTCCCTGCTTGTTGTTCACCTTGTTCTTTATTAAAGGTTGTTGTAACTTGTTTTGACTTCCGATTTGGTTTCCGCAGAACGTTGACGTCACTGAGACCATTTTCAGTTGAGTTTTGGATACTTGTTTTCATCTCTATGATCATTGTTTCCAGGAATTTCTGGTTCTCAATGCATTTGAGATTTCCTACCTGAGCACGTGACCCTCCGACACTGTCATGGCAGAGTTTAGATGCCCTATCTAAACTTTTGCTTAACCGTAAGGTTTTCCCGACTGCCCCATTTTTATTGAAAATTGCAGCTCCCTCTACGCCCGACAGAAACGTTTGAATACCTGCGATGCTCACCGGTTTGAGATCTCTTTTCGTGAGAGTGGAAATCGACGCGGACGAATTTTCTTCACTCGCGACCTCAGAACACGTTTCCTCATGCTTTTGAAAAATATTATTGTCAAGTTCTGCATATTCCTCGGGGGTTACCAAACTATTCGAGAATTTGGATTCGTTCAAGTCGTTGTTGTTGATTCGATAGGAATGTTACATCTTACACAAAATCTCATTCATCATTTATTGCTGGTCACGATTATTTATTGATGGAGTACAAACCGATGGACCTGCTAGTATCAACAGGATGTTTATATACCGTAGTTTTAAAAATTTCTCTCTACATACTTTCTCCTCAGACCTAATGCAGGAGCTTGGTGTATTTCAAGATCTTTTGGATGAATGTGGTGTTGATGACGGTTTCTATAGGTTTCAGTCAATTACTAAGTCTCTTCTGGATCACCATGCCCCAATGATTACACAGCGTATTACAAGAAAATCACTCCCAAGGCTGTCTACTGAACTTAAATCGAGATGCAAAGCGCTTGATCGTTTATATCAGCAAGCAACATGACAAAAAAATATTGGTTTACTTTAGGAATATAAACAGGTGCATGGTCAATTAAAGAAGGAACTCATCGCTGTCAGGGATAATTATCTAGTCAATTTATTAGATAGAACTCCAGATAAGTCTCAATTCTGGAATATGCTTACCAAGTTCGGCCTCGCGAAGACTAAATTTGTATCACCACTTGTACACTTTTCGGCTGATGAATTATTACACATCTGTCAATAACTGTCATCCATCTTGCTCGAATAATGATCTCCAAGAAGTATTATCAAATGAATTACCATATCTTCATCCTGAATTCTCTTTCCGACGCGTATTAACGGGATTGTCCGATGAATTTTTAAAGGCTATGCAATTGTGTGTAACTAAAGCTAGGGGACAAAGCTGTGATGGG
Organism: Eupelmus azureus; assembly: GCA_030522685.1. NCBI lineage: Eukaryota > Metazoa > Arthropoda > Insecta > Hymenoptera > Eupelmidae > Eupelmus > Eupelmus azureus. The sequence goes on along the minus strand of JAPYZA010012824.1, from coordinate 2,835 downwards.
ATTACTCTCGGATATTTTAAGGATTGTTTACACGTAATTGCTCCAATTTTCACAAATCTATTTAATCTGTCTGTTACTACGGGCAAATATACCATGCAATGGAAGAGGTCCCTAGTCGTGCCCATCAGTAAAATTTCCACACTATCTTCAACATCTGACCATCTGACACGCGACCAGTCTCAAACTTGTGCCATTTTGCAAAAGTTTTCGATGCCTTAATAACCCAGCAAATCACCACCTACTTGGAAGGAAACTCTTTATTGTCTCCATTTCAATCAGAGTTCCGGAGCAACTGCAGCACCCAAACAGCTTTACTGAAGCTGACTGATGACATACGTAGGGGTATGGAAAAGGGATTGGTTACCCTAATCCTATTCTTCGATTTTTCGAGGGCTTTCGATACGGTGGCACATCGGACCTTTTTAAGAGCTGCCAGAATGCTTGGGTTTAATGATGAAGCTTTTAGACTATTGCACTCATATCTCACTGGTCGTTCTCAGGCAGTTGTGAATTTGGACGGATCTCCTTCAGAATTTGTCACGAGCTGATCGGGTTTTCCACAGGGATCTAAACCTGGCCCTATTTTCTTCATACTGTTCATCAACTTACATATTTTACTCCTCCTGCACTGTAATGGATTGTTGTTTGCGCATGACTACCAGATTTATATGTAATATCGACCTCGAGATATCAATTCCGCAATAGCTAAATTAAACCAGAATGCTGCGACCGTCGTTAATTGGGCTAAGGATAATGGTTTCAATATCAATACATCGAAAACCCAGGCAATCATGTGTCCTACGATTCAGCAGGACATGCGTATTAACAGGTCGACATTCAATCCTATAGTGGTTGATGGTACAGTTATTTCTCTGTCCAAGGCTGTCAAAAACCTGGATGTCGGTACTGTCTGAGGACGTTTCCTGGAATTCCCACGTGTCACGTATCTACTCCAATATCTATGGTGACGTATATCGACTCAGACTGAGTGGTAGCCATCTTTCGGGCAATCTTAAAAGGTATTTAGCTAATGCTTTGGTATTACCACACTTTGATTATGCGTGTGTTGTTTACCATGGACTCTCACGATACTTGGCAACAAAACTTCGACGGTTATGTAATTATGGTGGTCCGTTTTATTTTTTCATTGAGACGAGATGAACAACTTGCCACATATTACAATCGTCTTGTTTGCTATCATTAGAAAATGGCCGCCTATATTTTCTGGGCATTTTCAAGGCCTATCTATCTCCTGGATCAATTCCAGTGGAGCGAAAGACTAATGCTTTCTACAAGACTTCATCGATCTGATTTCAATCGACCTCTATCTATCTTGAAAAGTTATGAATGTTCATACTCTATATCGGTAATGAAACAGTGGGACTCATTACCTCCAGAGATTAGATCAAAGAATACCTTAGACTCGTTTAAGATAGCACTGTACAATTACCTGTTCGAACAGATGTATGTTTATAGATAAACAACTTCTATGTTTTGTTCTTTTTGCAAATTTTATCTTGGTTATCTTTTTCCTTGCTCCTGAGGGTTACCGAGCCCTCTATTTTAAGAGAGGGCGCTGATGCTTCCCTTCGCAAAACGCGGATAGGTCTTTGATCTTTCTGAACGACTTGATTTTCGGAGAAAAAGTGTACTTGCTGATACGAAAACTCTAAATGGTTAATCTCGTAGTTTATGCGAGCATTAGTCTGTTGGAAAAAATCACTTCCCAGAATTCCTGCTTCCTTTATCGGGAAACCATTATCAACAACGTGAAAGTAGATCTGATAATTATCTAAATTGACCGATATTTTGCCCAAGGTAGTATTCGAATGAGGGGTGATTCCGCGTAGGATTATAATTTCTTCAGTATCGATATCAATGTATGCCGGTATCTAACATGAACAACAAAGGCTTCCTAAATGCCTTAAGATCTAATTCCACCGTGGGCGCGCAATTTCGCTGATTTAAGTTGACCCTTGTTTCGTAAATCGCGGGTCGTTGTTCTGGGGGTCCTTAACAGGGCGGGTTTGGGACGCCTCCCTGTAGCCTGCCTCAGAGACGCCCTGCCTGTTTCCCGAGGCCGAAAAACGTTTCCTCATTTCTCGTTGATATTTATAGCAATTCCTTTTAATATGCCGAGGCTTATTACAGTAAAAACAAGTGAACCTTGAAGATACTCCGGAAACACCGGGGTTTCCATTGAAATTATCGCGACGTTCATTGTTTGGAGGGAATCTCGGTTGGTTATTCCCGTAGAAATTCCCATTGTTTCCACTATAATTATTGGCACCGTATCCATTATTATTAGACCGATTATTATGTTCCCATATGAACCATTATTATAAAAACTATTCTGACCGTTTCGCGGCTGATCCGAAGGAAATCCGCCACCTTGGGGGCCATAATCACCTTGATTTGAGGTAAAGGGATTCCTTTCGTCGCTATATGGTGGTTTAAATAATACAGGTGACTGATTTGTGTCACCGTTATCCCTACGCTCATCTTTACTCATATCACTCGAGAGGTCACTAATTTGTCGCTCGAGCTTCACACAATTGGATGCGATGTGCCCGTCTTTTTTGCAAAATTGACAGATTGTTGGGGATTCTATCATTTCAACAACGTTAACTCGGCGAGTTTCCCTTAGTTTTTCACGAGCGTCGTCTCGTTTCTGCGTAAAAGGATCTAACGCGTCTTCATTCGCGGCGTAAGCGAAATCACGCTCGATTTCGATAACTTGGGTACGAGCCTCGTCCAGCTTCGTAGATGTACCCATTCTTACCTTGATTTCCCACCTTAGGCCTCTTACAAAGAATTTTAAACAATCCTGATCAA
>JAPYZA010012817.1:0-11099 GCA_030522685.1 Eupelmus azureus | reverse complement strand
AAAGGAAAAAGAAAGAAAAGACGGAAGGGACGGCCGAAGGTGCGCGCGCCAGCGGCACGCTTCGAATATGACGCGATTCGAATGCGAATGTGCGCCCATGCACCGACCGCTCCGAATTAACATTTTCGATCCGCGCGCCTCGCCTTTCTCCTTCGACGAGTCCGCGTCTGTGCGCCTGCCCATGTGTAACGGAAAAATAATAAAACGTCGAGGAACGGATACATTTGAATAATGCGTGTTTGGAAATATACGCAGCCGCGCAGTTTGCACGTAGCGGTGTTTAGGGAAAAAAAAGAGAGCCGATTGAATTGGGAATGCGCGGGGATTGGTCGTTGAAAGTTTGCTTGATAAAATGAAGCACTGGAGGTGTGGTGTTTGGCGATTGGGGATGTGTTGTGCGAGTCCGAGTGTTTTTGGTAATTGGAGCGATCGTTTGGCAAGGTTTGGTAGATTTTGTAATATATTGATGATTGTTAGTGCGAAATGGTTAAAGAATTCTGTACTTTACAATTTTTAAACTATTAGTCAAAATTTACGACTTGAAACCCTATTTAATATTTTAAATTAAACCGAAAAATAAAAATCGCGCCGTTCATTTGCGTATATACACTAAAACAACGAAACTAATTAACAAACTGTAAAAGAACGGAATTAAAAAAGAATAGCAAAAACGGAAATTCAATTTTATGCTTTTTACTCGCCAATTCGATGTCGAAACCATTTTTTATTAATACCTCCGCATATGTTCACAAGCAACGAGTAGCCGTAAATATTTCTGCGCACCAATTATCAAAGAATAAATTTATTTTTCACCAATGCTAGAAGCAGTTAATTATAAAACTCGTACTACACGGAGGAAATAAAGTGTTCCGATTGTAAAAATTATTATTTTCCATTTAGAATAAAGAACGGCAGACGGAAAACGTAAATTATCGCTGCTCTCGCAGCCTTACAATATGAAACTTTTATTTATTACGGCGTCGAAAAATTCATAAAGATTTTTAATTACAGATAAAAATAACTTAAAGAAAAACACTCCAAAAAAACAAAACATAAAAAAAATACAAAAAAAAAAAAAAAAAAAAAAAAAAAAAAAAAAAAAAAAATGGAAAATCCCTCGGCTAAAAAAAGCTGAATTAAAATATCCCCTCTAATTATAATCAAACGAGCCAGGCGAAAATTCCGCAGATTCTTCGTGTGCCACAGCTTGCGCTACAAGATTTTTCCTCTCTCTTCTCTAGCCGCATAATGCAAATCAGGCCGCAGCGCCAGCGAGGGCGTGTGATTTTAACAATAATTTAGCATAATCGGAGGGGGGAGCGCCCAACGCAAGAGAGCGAGAGAGAGGGAGGGAGCCGGCATAACCTTGGAAGAGCCAGCTGGGGCAATCGCAAACAGCCGTACTTTACGCATACCGGCCGTAATCCGCCGCGCAAACACCGCGAATAATGCAGATATACGCGGGTAACGGGCGATCCTATTCGCATACCGTTGGGTTGCTGCAGCCCGCGGAAACGCGTCGGGGCACCTGACGATTCTGGGATTTGGCCGACGAGGCGGTACGAGCGGGGGGGGGGGGGGCACTTATGGCGACGAAACGCAGTTTTGATTTAGAGAAATTTCTAGGTTCGTTTTGTAGAAAGGATGGGATGTTGGTCTGACTTAAAATCGTTGCTTTTTATTTAATGTTGACTTTAAACAGGCAGGGATGTCTCAACAAAGATATTTTTGTATTACTACCAGAACATAGTTGATTATAATCAAATCATTTAGTAGCTTTGGTTGAGTCGGTGCCGACCTTAGACTATTAAATTGTTCGGTTTTGGAGCTATTGTCTTGCATCTATATCAATGACGCCAGTGAAGGTTTTATCGGTGGATATGACAATTTTCACTAACATTACACATATCTACATGCAAATGCTTAGTAGTGAAAATTTAATAGTACTATGTAGTTTAAGATTCTTCCATGTCTAAATAACTAAAAAGTTACGCTTAGGATACATATACAGTCACTTTTACGGAGATAATAGGGCGGATGATTGCATCACCCCCGTACATGAGAAAATTCGAATAAGGATTCTTATTCGAATTTTCTCATGTACGGGGTGATGCAATCATCCGCCCTATTTTGTTACGTATAAGATCATTAGAATCGGTCTGTTAGAGTGTTTGACATCTTCATTCACTAGATATGATATCTAAAGCTATTGTCCGAGATGATGTTAAATATAAATAGTTTAGGCTTCCACGTAACCATACAGTTTCAAAATCCAAAACTAAAATCTCTCTCTCTCTCTCTCTCTCTCTCTCTCTCTCTCTCTCTCTCTCTCTCTCTCTCTCTTTCATCCTCAATAAAAAATGTTTCATCTCTCACTAGGTTTAAGCAACTCCCTAATCCATTTCATTTTCTATTTACATGTTTCTTATTTATTCATCCATATCTTTAATCTCTTTCTAATTTATTTATTTCTATTCGTTGCATCATATTTAATGTTTGTTTTTCCGTTCTTTTGTCTTTTTTTCTCAAGTACATGCGAAACAACTATGATCTGATCTCAAAGATGAATTTATTCAATTTTTTACTAATTTTGTTAAATTTAATGTTTGTTAAATTTACGGCTGTCGATAAAATCATAACAATACATTTAAATACTCAGATATTATTTGCACATTTTTCAACGATATTTCTTTAGACTTAAGCACATTTAACCATCACTATCTGACATATAATAAGTAATAAGTAAAAAGAAAATAAAAGGTAATTAGCTAAAGAGACATACATAACAAAGTTGCATAACAAATTTCGTAACACAAACTTCATGTGTGAAAGATTTAAATAATAATATATAATGCAATTGTATTAATTTTCTTCTTTTAAAGTATCTATATATGTGTCTACACAGTTTTAAGTTAAAGTTTTACTTCTTTTTTACAATACTGCATCAAATTAATTATCAAATTTTAATTTTAAGAAACGGAACTGTATACAAATTCTTTAACGAAAGAAAAGATATTAATAAGAAGTCTTTCTTTTGCTTTGTGCAGGGCACTTGTCCAATTGCATTTTAAAGAGGTTGATTAACATTTTATGAAACAACGTTCACAAAGAATACAGTACTGTACAGTGCAAGTTTTTTTCAGGAAATATATTTACTAGTCAAATACTAAAGTACATTCTATTAGTTGCAACAGTATTTATCTGTGCTTTTTTGTCTTAATAAAAAGCCATCTAAATGAAAATCGCGATGTGTTGTAAGTATCTTTTTCGATAAAATTTATAGATTCAATAAGTAATAAGTAAATAAATGTCTGGAATATCATTTTTTGTTGGGGATGATTCTGTCGAAAAAATAAATATAGGGTGCCCTCAAGATACAGAATTCGAATCTCTTATAGGCCTGAAAAAGTAAAAGAAAAATAATCTTGAATATATTTCTCTGCGTGGTGAGGCGCAGCCAATACAAATAGAATAAATCCTTTACACGTCAAGATTGAAAAATATAGATTCTGGCATTCATCTTGATAAAAAGTCGGTATTCTGTTTTATGTTCATCTTATCCACATCAATAATCATCAACTTTTATCAAATATAAAAATACTAAGTATATTTTCTACATTTACTTTCTTAGTTTACGATATTTACTCATCAAAACCCTTATAGTTCATTATTAATTAGAAGAATCTCCGCTTTGTTTGAGTTTTGACGCGATCAGGGCAAATGGGGCTATTAAAAAGCGTTTTTACAACGCGACCGAGGCAGCGCGGAATCCAAGCGAACCGAAACAAAATACGCGCAGAGCTGGCCGGGCGAAACTATAAAAAAGGAAACAAGAGCGAAAAATAAAACCCTAGCCGGCGCGCGGGCGCGATTCCGAAATGCGTTTCGAATTGCATATCGATAAAAGTTTCGGCCCGAGCGGCCAACAACTTTTTCGCGCCCGGGCAAATATTACACGCTCTCGCGCTCTCAAAGGCCGCGCGAATGTAGCGCGAAATTACAAATAGAGAAGAGAAATGTGCGCTTCGCGAAACTAAGCGAGAGAGAGAGAGAGAGAGAGAGTGAGAGAAAGAGAAATATACATAGAGAGGGTAGCGCCGTCTGCCTTGATGAATTAAGTTACACGGTATCGAATCCACCTGGCTCACAGATATCCAGCGAGAGAACCGCAGTTCTGCATCAGTTGGCTCTCTGGCTGTTTCTGTATTGGTCGTGATTAAACGAAGTGTCGTATGGAATTGATTGATGTTGAGATTTCTAAATTTTTAAAAGTTGTTTGTTTATATATTTACGATTTAGTATTATCTTAAAACTATACTTTAAATAATACAAACACACTTATTAAGTTGGATGTTTGACCACACTCGGCATTTTCTACTGCAAAGCGCTATCATAGACATAGACCAGGTCCTTTTATTTTATAAATAAGATTATCAGTAACGTTTCATTTCAAAATCAGAAATTCTCCTCGCATCGTCCATCATGCACCCGTTTGCTTCTCCGCACTGTGAAATTTTTCAAATTCCAAAATTCTCGGCTGCCCAAAGTGATGCCACACGCCCTATAAATACACGCATACAAGAGCGTATATACATTCGGGGCGTCGGCAGCGGCTGCCGGTATATTTATTATCGTTCGCCGCCGCGCGTCCCGAGCTTTCGGCCGTTTGTCATCATTTAACGATAAATAGGAGGGTGGGGGGCAGGCTGGGCCGGATGAGGGGTTATACGGACCTCAGGTCCGTATCTCGTAATTCAGCCTGACTGACGCTAATTCCGTATAGGTGCGGGATTATCCTCGCGCGCAAACCCGTGGCTTATTCTCATCCTCCTTCTGCGTGCTCCGTCTGGCTCTCTTTCCCTCGCTATCATGGCTCTTTCTCTGTCTATGTCTCTAGTTCTTTCTGTCTCTTTATTCATCCACTTTTCTCTGTGTATGGCGAATCCGCTCGTTCGACTCTAATGCGCGGTTACGGCTGTGATAAGATGGGGGGATCAACTTTTTTTTATTCTTTTAGATATTGACGGAGAGTGGTAAAGTTATCGCAAAAAGGCGATAAATAGTAGTTCTTGATAAATGTGTTGATCAGATTTTAATATATATGATATAAGTATAATATGATCTCTTATTGATAAATTTATTAATTATCTGCCTTTTTCAAAAAGACATTTTACATTTTTGAATTCATCAATTAAAGGGGCTTGCCAATTAACAATCATAAAAGAAAAATTCAGAAAACAGATAGAAGCGTTAATTAAAAAATCGCGTAAATTTAAATGTTTTAATTGTTGCCATTCTTAAAACATTTAATTTTTACTTTGTATGTAAATATACCTATATATATATAAAATTCTCGTCTACAGCAATTCAATTTTCTCGATCGGCCCATTATATCCAGTCGCCAGTTTTTATTCTCGCAGAAATGAAATTAAGCCGCTACGTGCGGCTCGAAGGATAAGAGGCGACCGCTTTTCTTGTTTAATATAATAACGGCGATACAGCCGTCGTGTATGCGGAATCATATTATTTAGTAGAATAGTACTTAGCTCTTTTTCCCCTCTTGATCTTTTTTCACGGAACTAAGTTAATAGAAATGATAATTAAAATAGTGTTATAACATTTAAATTATTAATTTCTTATGGGATTTAAAAAAGTTGATAATACGTGTTTAATTTACTAAATATAATATTTCAATTAATGTTAAATTAATTATATCTTATAATAAATTGTACTGAATAAAGTAGTTATGGTAATTTTATTCATTTGTTAATTTTATGTATGTTTGATTACATATTGAATTTTATTGAAAGAAATAAATATATCCAGTTATTAAATTCAAGATTTTGAAAATTTAACTTAAAAATACGATTTTATTTTATAAAATAAATATGCAAAATGAAATTTTCCATTTCATATTGCATAAATCTCTGAAAAATAACTGAAAATTTTTATGAAAAGTAATGTTGAGTAATTCATGCTCAAAGTCTTTACTATATTTGGTATTTAAAAAAACAGTATAATATATTTGATATTTGATAGAACGTACACGATTATTATTTGTAAAAGTAATGATAAAAATGTTTTTGTATAGAATTTAGTAACATATAAGTACCAAAACGTTAACACACACATACACACACACACACACACACACACACACACACACACACACACACTATATATATATAAAAGTGATTTAATTTACTTTAGTTACTTTAGTCATTTTATCTTTAATGAAATGACAATTCATTAACTTCGAAATAAAATGAAATATTAGTTTGCCTTTTTATTTCATAAATGTTAGCATTTTATATTAAAATGTTTTATAGCAGTTCAAATATTTTTATTAAATTAATACAGTTTTACATATAAATATTTGTACTGTTATAAAACGGTTTAATATAAAATTATGAAGTAAAAGGCAAACTAATATTTTATTTTATTTCGAAATTAATAAGATAAAATGACTAAAATAACTAAAGTAAATTAAATCACTTTTTTTGTTTATAAAACACAGTCTTTCACTAACTTTTACTCAGTTATTGTGCATATAAAGTACAAAATGATTGAAGTACAATTGTTACACAGAAAAATTACTTTCATCTTGCTTTTTATTTTAGTTGTAAACAAGAAAATATTGTTTATATTAATGCATCAATAAAATTAAAAGAACAGAAGATGTACTTGATGCGACTTTCGACGACTCATTTTTTTCCGACATCATTGATATTTCGCAAATTACAAATAACGCTTCTAATCCCTAAACTTTTTTTCAAACTTGATATCTCTCGGTATTTTTCAAGTCTCGCAGAAAGGTTCTAAAAATTCCAATCAGAGGAAAAATCTCACTCGCGCCTCGCCAAAAAGAACTATAATTTCGAAATTTACGATCGCAAATATTGACATCTCGGCGAAGTGTAAAAAAAAAAGAAAAAAGCCGTACCAGGCAGCTCGCGTTTCACGCTCCTTGAAATCGCCATTTCACACCCAGCAAAACTCGAGTCCAGGCGCGCGCGGCCAGCCCGATAAATAACCGCAAATAAGAACATCCTCCATTTTAATGACGCACGTCGGCCATAAATTCCCGTTTGGCCACTCAATGATATTTTCCGGCGTCAGCTCGCGAGGAAATCGATCAATCCCGGCCTTCGGCAAAGCCCAACTCTCTACCCTTGCCCTCCCCCGCGCGCGCTGATCGATCTCTCTAACCTCCCGCAAGCTCCCTTGCCTCTAACCGGCCATTTCGAAATCTCTCTTTATTTCGCGCACGTACGCGCGTTTAATTCGCGGCGGCAGCCACGTGTGTGCAGCCGTGCCTATATATACAGCCGCACGCGCGGCCCATATAAGGTGTTTCTCTTGCCGGCGCTGCGCTAGGATCTTCCCCCTTATACGCGCGCGCGGAAGCCGGTAACGAGATTGCGGCCCGCGTAAATACCGGCAATTACGACGGTAGTCGGCAGGCACGGAAACTTTCGACGTGGAAACGGCGCGATTCACGCCTCGGCGGCCACTTGAAGCCAGCGCCGCGCGCGCGGATATATCCGCGTTAGGTTTGCTTCCGTGCGAGAGAAAAAATAAAGTTTCGGGATCTCGGCTCGGGGTAAAGTTTAGCCATAAAGCCGAGGTGGCCGGTGGGTGGGCTGCGCGAAGGTAAAAGAGAGAGAAAGACTTTTGTTTCTCGTTTTGCCGGTGTTTGGATACAGCCGGGCGCTTCGGGCTGTAAATACGGCGCGTAAATTAATGGGATACACTGAGCGCGCTCGGTGTACTGTATACGGCGCGTAATTCGTTGCCGCTTGCTTCGAGGCGCCGTGAATCACCGATAACTCGTTTTTACGCAACGACGTCATTTGCTGGGGCCGGCGGATCTTTTTATTTCCTTGGCGAGCTTTTCTAATGGCCTTTCGTTGAATCTGCGCCTCGCGCTCGGTTGGGATAATAGAGGCGAGGAGTGGATTCTAATTTTATATTAATGGGCGATATTTCGTACAGATTTTTATTACGTATATTGGGAGTTCAAAATGCTAGAATTTTTAATTTTGGGTAGTGTTGTTATCATGTTTAAAACCGGAATTTTTTAAAAATCTTAATTGTGCACAAGGATGCCGTCGGAGATTCTACCATCGGCGTCAGAGATTTTCACACATGTTTACATCATTATCCAAGTCTAAAAAATTCTTCTCTCCACGTTACATGTGTGTATACATACGTGTTTTACTAGCAAGTGCATGTTACACATTTTTTTTTGTGTATACTACGCATAAAATGGAGAATTTTGTGACGTTCATTACATGTATGGTGTATAATTATAAATAATAATCTACATAAAATAAGCAGAATTATAATTTTCTAAAAATTCAAAATTTTTAAAGTTCTTAGTTGGAATATTTTTATTATTGTACGGCTTAGAAAAATTATATTATATCAATAAATCAACAAGAAATTGAATTAATAGCAAAATAATATTCCAATTTCATTTAAAATACAAAAATAAAAACAAAAAAAAGAGATATAAAGCAAATGTCAGATCGTACGAATATATTTCAAAATGACAACTTGCAGCAGAAAGTCCCTCGAATTTTGCCCTCCTCACTGCACGCTAGTCTACTATTTTCAAACCGATCGATACGATAAACTATGCCTCAGGCGAACGACGGCGCTAATTAACGAAAAAAAGCTCGCTCGCAAGCTCGTTTTCGAACAATTTTTTTTGCGCCCTTTACTCCCAGTACACATTCAGCACGTGTGTCTTTCCTTTTATACGCGACGGGCGCGCGTGTGACTCCAATGACAAGCGCGGACGTGTTCGGTGAACCCTAATCGCGAATTTTTTTTTTTTTCTACTATCGAAACTTTCGACGCACAAATTGTACACCGCTCGCATTTTGTTCGTGACGCCGCAAAGAAAAATTTCGAAACTGTGTATTTTTTTCTCCTATTTTTTTGCTATTGCCGGCGTGCAAGTGAGCTACTGTTGCTGGCTTTTGTTGAGCGTGGTCAATTTTTCGAGCTGGAAGTTGGCGCTTTAGTTTTGTGATTTTTCGCTGGCCAGCGCGCGCGCTGGAAAACATATCCTTTACGTCGCGCGCCGCGGTACAATCGCATATAACCGAAAACAATTGCGGATTGGCCCGAGAGACGTTATTTTAAACTTTAGCCGCACGCACGGACGCGCGCGCCGAGCTTTTACATTACTAGCTGTTCGAGTTACTGCCTGACCCGCGAGAGCTTTTTTATTAGTAAACGGGTGTTCGTAAATTTTCGGGGAATCGAATGCCAAAGTTTTGTACGGTTATTAAAATAAAAGCTAGGATTATCGCAGTTGGAGTAAATTTTACCAGCGACGATATTTAAATTTAATTTATGCTGTAGATAAATTATTTAGTTTATTCCTTATGAAATTAAAGGTTCACGAATTATTATTCTAAGGCTTCTACGAAAAAACTATGAAAAAATTGTTACTGGAAAAATCATGTATTTAGAAACTCCCTAAAATAAAACCAATCGAAATTAGTGTAAAAGAAAAAACCTTATAATTACAGAAAATCGTTCAGTCCTCACTAATAGCGAACTAACACCCTTTAACCCACTTGCAGATACGTGCCCTCGTTTATCGAACCCAAGACAGTTCTATAGCTGATAAATAAAGCTCCAACGTATCCGTTAAATCACGAATCTCTCATCCCGCAGCTTTCCCTTTAAAAATCATACGCGTGCCAAACAAATCGTCCTAACAAAAGCGCTTTAATCCTCACACCTTACTTTTGTCAAATCATTACACTCTGAATGAAAAAAAAGCATCGCTCACAACTTTCAGAAGCGGTGGTACAAACCCCGATGAAACACAAGCGCGTGGCCGCGTAACAAGACAAACAAACGATTCATTAAAAAGTAAGCGCCGAGCGCGCGAATCTTTAAATAATGAAATTCCGAACTGCCGTCCTCGCGCTCGCGGAAGCGAAAGTTTCGAACGAGCGCGCGGACGCAAAAAGCTCCAATCGGCCGGTAAAAAAGTTTGTTTTTTCCCCGCGGCGCTCGGTCACAACTCATGGCGCGCGTAACGTTCGCTGGACCAAAAAAAAAAGGAAAGCCGAGTGGGTGAGAAAATAAAAGTAAGCGAGCGGAAATCTAAATTACACAGTGGAAGGGCGCCGTTAACACATTCTTGGCTCGACCGCCGGAAATTCCCGCTGATATCAGCGAAAAAGCTTCATAATATTCGCAGAAAGCCGTTCACGCACGGCGAGCTTTTTTAATTTCCACCTTTCGATCAATCCCCACCCTCCTGGAAATTATATATCGTACGCATGAGCTTTCAGTACTTCCGTACACCGGCTGCCTGTATTAATTAAATCTTCTGGTACACAATTGCGCAGCGCCGATAACTGGTAAACGCAACGACAGTTTGGCAAGGCTTCTTTCAGGAAGCAAAGAATACCAGGAGGGGGGTGGATCGAAGGAACAAAAGGAGCCAGGCCTCGATGTGTTTACGGGCGCTCGGCTGTTTATAACGAGGAAAAAGGGAGTTGGGAGAATATCGAATATAACGGCGCGGTTTGTTATCTTTAAGTGCGCTGGCCGGAATTTCCTTTATTGGATTTGAACATGGGGCTGTACGAGGATACGAAGCTGCAGCTTCGCTTGTTATATAGTTCGACGCCGGTAACGAACCCGATGAGCTTGCGGCTTGGCCGATTGACGGTGTTTGGTCCAGTCTGATCGGCAATTAAAGCTGTATTGAGAAAGGCTTTTGAGAAAGGGTTGTTTTTTAGCGGAGGGATTTGGTGTTTGTTTTGGTTAGTTATCGAGCTTGGCTGGGCTATCGAGGGCGATTGTTGTAAAAGCTCTATTGAATTATCGGGGAATAAAACGTAGGGTCCGAAGGTGTAACGTTTTCATAATCCAAATGGATTTCATCGAGATAACACGGGGGAGCTCGAGAAACTTGGTGAGACTGAACTTCGGTAGTTACAATTAGTCGAACCTTAATTTTCTCCTTCTACGCTCTCGCTATTTACTGCCAAGTAATTTCATTAATCAGAAGTTCGCGAAGTCTGATATTATCAAAAATAACAATTAATGGACCGGCTATTTTG
>JAPYZA010012812.1:10700-26432 GCA_030522685.1 Eupelmus azureus | reverse complement strand
AATTTTTAATATTTTATTTTAAGGATAACAACGTGAATAAATAAAATTCGATGTTTTGTAAACATCTTATTATAATTACTATTATAAGTTTAAAATATACATTTCAATTTTTAAATTTATTTTAAGGATTAAAACCTACTTTTGAAACTTTTTTCTTCCAAATTTCGCACTTTTGAGTTAAGATTGTATGTTATTGTCAAAAAATAGAAAGAAAAAAACATGACTTTTAAATAAGATCCGTGTTTTACTTTTTTTAATTTTTAAAACGTTTCAATTTAATTAAATTTCTTGAAAGCCCTTAGATCGTTCTTTTTTCATCTCTAAATGACTTTTATTTAACAACCCCACTTGAGCTAAAAGAACTCGTATTGCTTTACTTAATTCTTTACTAATAATTATTCCCATTTTATTTTTCAATAAATAAACTTCAATATTGAGTTTAAAATACTAAAAACTCATAATATTATACAACAACATTTATAATAGTTCTTATAAGTTAACTTATTAAATAGAAAAATATTACATATTTTATAGAAAATCGGTGAGTTAGCTCTAAAGACTCAAATAACCCAGTTATGAAGTTAAAATATCAATCTCTTTTCTTGTTATTTATCTGATCTATCTCTCTCTTGCACACATACGCGCGCACACACACACATACATGTACACATACTCTCCCTCTTTCTCACTTTCACACTTTTCTCCTATTCTCCTCTCTTACTGTCATAACTCGCACAAGTATGTGGCACGTGTACGAGCGCTCGTGCACGCGCACCAACAGTAATGGCGATTTTATGTTGCGATGTGTCCCAGCCGCCGCCGTCGTCGCTCGCACTTATTTCTTTTCCCCTCATATAACGCACTGGAAAAAAACTTTTAAAGCCGCGTTATGCCCCAAGAAATAAGAAGAGACACCGCGAGTGCACAGACGTCTAATATGTGCAGGCGAAAAACAATGCGGTTGGGGGGAAGGAAAAAAGTACGCCTTCTCGTCGGCCATCAGAGGCCATTTTTTCGGTGTAATTCACCCGCTCGAATGCCTTTTTAAAAGCCTCTCTCGGGGTCCTCGCACTCGTCACGATGTTTACCGCTTGCATCACGGTGCACTATTCAGCTCCGTCTATCTCTTTAGCTCCGGTTTAAAACGTTTGCATAGATGCGCTCACAGAAATTGCCGTAAAAATCGGAGCACGAATCATCCTAAAACGCGATGACTGCCGAAATCCTACCTAACTGAACTGCGTCCAAAGTATTTTTCTATGTTACACTCCGCCATTAATAACCACCCTCCCGCCATCATCCCAACGAAAAAAATCTCCAATTCCGCCGTCCCCGCCTCACCCTTATCAATTACCCGAACTCTTGCCAAGCAAACTCAGGGGGTCGCGCTCATAAACGAGGAGGACACAAAAAAACTATGATATACAGCGACGAGCCGCGTGTATTCCCAAACTCCAAAAAAAAAGCCGGGATGAAGAAGACAATGAACGCGTGCGCGCGTAAAAAGCCAAAGCATACATCCTAGCTCGTATACTTAGCCGTACTTTTAAAAGAGCGCGCGAGAGAGGGAAAGTGCACCGTCCATCACCCGCTCCCTCGATTATCCCAAGGGAGAGAGAGAGAGAAGAGAGAGAGAGAGAGAATCAGCTACGCTGCAGTAGAAGCCGCAGCGCGCAAGCCGAGCCACATCCGCTGAAGACGCGAGGCCTTTGTGAAAGTCTCAATTAGAATCCAGATAGTAGAATCGGCCCTAATTGCGATTAATTAACTCTTTGCGCTCGCCCGGAGCCCAGAGAGAAGGAGGAACTTTGCCCGAACTGGCCGACGACAGCCAGCCTGCTATACTCGAATGTATAACGGAGAAAGAAGAGCCGGAGCTGGAAGGAACAGACGATTTTCGATTTAGCGCAAGGTGCAAAGCTTGCACGGGAAATTCATCAGAGTAGACTTTTTTTATTTGATTTCCCTGGGTAAACAGACTTTGCAGCGGGGATATATAAAGTCTTATTTTAATAGCTTTCAGAAGGAGATCTTTACTTACTTAATAGTTTTAATTCTGTGTAATCTAAAATAAGCAATCCAAACACTTTATCGCATATGCTTCGAAAAGCAGAAAATGATATATCGACATACTAATAATAAAAAAGAAAGCGCATATCAATATTTACCCTGCCATAACCATACTCTTAATTCAAAGCTCCGAAAAAAAGTCTGAACTCAGCAGCATCGGGCGATAAACGACGTAAACGCTGCTATACTCACGGCAATCGTACGCCCGAAGCAAAGCGATCATAATACGACCATTAATCCGGGCGTTTCTTTCAATTTTCGCTTAGTTGCAAGAAAGAGCGGAAGAAAAAAACGACACTCTTCCCTCTCCGCATAACTCGGGCATATACATCCTCACTCTCTCTCGTAATCGAAACGAGCTGCGAGCCAAAGAATAATGTACCGTGGCCCGAGGGATAAAAGGGAGGAGTCCTTCGAAAGTCAGTAGTATAGCCTGGCCGCTTGGAAGATGGAGGGAGGCGCGCGCATTTAAAAGCTTGACTTGCGCGCAACGATATATAGCAGCCTCCGCGTGCAGCTAGAAGAGAGGAGCGTGACGCGGCGGAAACGCGAGCCTCGCCGCGTGGACTTTGGAGTAAGAGAGAGGAGAGCAGAGCGCGGCCCTAGCTTGGAAATCAATCACAGGGAACTTCTTAATTTTGCAGCGGCAAGGGAGCCGCGCTGATACTGAGCTGCAGTTTATCAAGTTTTAGCATCGCTGAAATCTCCTCGATAAATCATACCCTTTGCTACATTATAAATCACCGTCGTCTTGCGCACACACGTACTCGTGCTTTGCTTGCGCTCTCCGCCTCGATAAAAAAAAGAATCTAGGAGAACGCAACGCTGCAGCCGTGTATATTTCTAAGACGAGAAAAAAAAATAGTATGCCAAAGTCATTCAAAATCCGTCAAGATAGAAATCGGCGGGAGCGGTGAAAGAATAGGGCTGGAAAAATCCCATCAGTCCTGGCCGCTGCATACACACACGCGGCCAAGACGTTTATAAATCGCTGGGCGATTTCGCGAAGAGAGAGAGAGAGGAAGAGAGGAAGGGCGGAGGGAGAGGAAGAGGGGGGGGGGCAAGACCCTTCCGGATGGATGAATGAGGAAATCGAGGGTCGCTTTTCACCCTGTCGGATCGTGCGCGAAGAGGAAAAAAAACGAACGACGAGCGCGCGGAGGGCCGTGATTAAATTTCCGCCCCGCAGCAGCAGCACCGCACGTGAACCGCAAGTGCGCGACATATCGGACCAGCCCCCCTAGACTGCGAGTGGCCGAGGAGAGGACGGAATAATTTGATTCTCGGTTCTTGCTAAAGCATAGGATGGACCTGAGTAATGAACTTTTTGTATAAATGGAGAATTTCGGGTTGACGGAGAGGGTGCCACGTTAAATATTTTGCATAAAACTTATTATAATTTTTATCTTATTTCTTATTTAAACCATTGATATTATTTATCTGTATCCGATGTTATTTTCTTTAGTTTAGAAACAAATCGATACAAATAAATATTGAAAATGGGAAAGCGTAGACTCTTTTGAAAAGAACGGCCAAGTCGTATATCTCCGGCGAGTTTACAAACACAGTCTATTCTCCTGTCGTGCTGACCATTTTTCATTGTCCTAGTTTTACACTGCGATTTTCCATTACCCCTTATACATTCTTTATCCCACCACTAGCGTCAGATACACATATTTTCACCTTACTCCAAATATTCGAATAAATCGAAAAATTCAAAATCTCATTTCTCCTGCGACTTTGGAACTATCCAAAACTCTAATACCACCCCATCAACGCCTCGCCCAATTATTTGCGCAACTCGCGCAAACTCCAGTCCCGAATCAATTACACCGTTTAATCAATCAAGCGCCGAACTTAATGCAGGCACTTCACCATTGGCTCTGGCATCGAATCAAATCAATAATAGTTCGCATCCGCACCATCGTCATAAAAAATAACACTCCTCTCCCGGCACATATAGAGAGCCATTAGGAAAAACGAGTAGCATAAGGCGCTCAGGTAAAGAGCTTACTCTACAGCTTATAAAGTGCGTCTCGAGGCGACTCTTTCTCTTATTTTTTTTTTGTCCCGCTCATAAGAATCCCTTGCTCGTCCATACTGATACTATATACACGCAGCCTCCCAGCGGGGACGGGGCGAATGCGTGTACGGCCCCCGGCACGTGTCGCGCCTACCGATAAGCAAGCGAGCGGACCTATTTATTTGTATCTATCTAGCGTGGAAAATCGCTTATTGCGTCGTCGGAGATGCTGCGTACGCGCAACGACTACGACGGGTTGGGTGGAATCCCTTGCCACGGCTGGCTGATCGCCTTTTCTCTACGTGTGCGTGACGCGTGTTTCCTTGATTAAATTGATTTCGGATGGACGGAGCTGAGGATGTGCGCTTCCTTACGGAGCCTGGATTGCCGAGAGCGCAATGACGAGAGAAAGTGAGAAAGAAAGAGAGGGAGAGTTGCAAGTTGCTGATTGATAAAGAAAGAGATTGGTACTTTGTCGAAAGCGATGTTTGCCTGATTGTAAGAGTGTAGCAAGCCTGGTAGAGATTGAAAGATGTTTTTTTTTTAACTGGACCTTTGAATTAAGCAGAATTTTTACATGTTCTTACAATTAAATGAATAAAAAATAACGTATATACTAATTGGTTTTGATAGATTACTGCATAATCAAGTACAAAATTAATACATTTTTAGTACTCTCAGTTGAGAATAAAGTGCTACAAAGACGGTTTTCAAAATATCACAGTGTTACAAAATATAAACCGCTTAAAATAACATTCCAGCTACTGACAACCCATACCTATAGTCCAGCCTGACCCAGCACCGCCAATCCTTGTTGTCCTGCGCATTAAAACGATCAGCGGCCTTCACCTACACGAGCCCTTACGCGCCGTGTGAGCGGCACAGCCATCAGCAGTACGCGCGTGTGTACAGCCGCCTCTAAGCCGGCTGTCAATATTTGAAAAATTATCTTACGCGCGCAAAAGCGCGCTGGACAATGCATCGGCGGCCGGTCGCGATATCGTCCCCCCAGCCTCTTGCCCCACGGCGACAGGATGATCTTGTTATAGCCGCCCGGGAATAAGCCCGTTTTAATATAACGTCGCATGTCTAAGCGACGAGACAAAAAGAATCCGCCGCCGCCGCCGCCGCCGAGCGCCGAGATGAGGAGGAGACGAGGAGATGGCGAGCGCTCGAATTAAAAAGCCGCCACTGATTAATTGAGAGATTTCCGTCTGGCGGCTAATGTATAAGAGACTCTGTTGCTGCACGAAATTTTTTTAATTGTCTTTGTGATGTTTGTAGTTGCGAGGTCTTGCGATTATTAATTAACGAACGTATAATATGATTGTGAGTAAATTATGAAATATACTAAGCAAATGTAACAATTACGGTGATGTACGACGTGCCGTCAAGTATCAAAATTCAGTTATTTACGTTCATTAAGATACAGTTCGTTCGAACCAATTAAACTTTGGCATACGCAAAATCTTTGGAATGAAAGAAGAGCTTGTGGAAATGAACTACACTGATGAAAAGTCAATATATAGAAATGCAAATTCGTTAGCCTCAAAGGTCCTCCGCCGCAATGTTAATGTTTAACTGTACATACGTCTTTGATATGTGTAAGCTTGTGTACCAAGAGGTGCGTATGTGTAATGTGTTTGAGTGCAATAGCATTATAGTACTGATGGGAGCTGTTTGTGCTGCTCCGCTTAATTATACCTAAATAGTAATGATAACAGATTGCATTAGCTATTACCAGGAAAAATTCCTGTATATTTCAAGACAAATACAAGAAAGTCCAATAAGCATTGTTTAAATATAATAAAATAAAATTTTCATTTTATACATTTTATTTTCAATTTCCATGAACATATTTTTCTTCTTGCTTCATTGATTCAGATTATAAATATACTTTTATAAATACCATATACTCAACATAATTCTTTGTCGCTCATAATCTTCCAGTTCCATTCGCACGCCAAAGCCTCCCAGTAGTCCAATGACACATCAAATTCACAGGGGTGACGCAACGGCACAAAACGTTAGATCGAGCAGAGAGGCCGCAACGAAAGCCGCTACTGCTTCCAGGAACGGTGACACGATGACTCGCTGCACTACGTGATGTACCTACACACGCGCGCGCGGATGACGCAGCTGGTCCCCTCGGGCATAGAGAAAGAGAGGCGATTTGACCCCCGTTGACCCAAGTCCACCAACGCTCTTTGAGAAAACGACTTTAATTGATGTCGCTTTGCTAAATTTAGTATTCTTGCGGTAGAAATTTGCGGAATCTCTTTAAGGAGCATATAAGCTTGATGTATTCTCATGAGGATTGATTTAGTGGTTAAGCTTGAAATAAAATTTATGACTTCTACGGGATAATTTCCGACGTACTTATTAATTTATTTATGAATTTGATTTCTTGAGCTTATTTAGGTAGAAATAATCTTTTAATGAAACATCATACTATTTCTGTATACTTGCACTTACTATTAAATGTTACTGAGATTTAACAATTTTAATGAATTCATTGATATAATTCAGCCAGCGACAATTAAAGTTATCAATTTATAATGATACAGAAACAGCTGATGTAACTACAGGATTTCATTAAACGGATATTAAATTTCTATTTGATTTACAACTAGCAATATTAAGTTAATATTTTACCACACATGATTCTTGTGCATATTCTAGTTCATTGCTCAAAGCATAACCAAATTTTAATTAATTCATCCAAGTTAATTAAAATTTCATCTTCACAAGCTACGCAAGCTCATTTCCAGATTAATGTGGATTACCTTTACGTAAATACTCAAGTCTATTTGATGTCATTCTCGTTACAAAGCTGGCAATTATTTTTGTACAAATTTTAATAGCGCGCTTTGTATGCCTTTATAGGCTCAGACATGCTTTGCCCATTAATACGTATTTTATGGTCAAAAGATAATTAGATAGATGTTAGTCTGCCACGTTGAAATGGAAGCACATAATTAGACTTAATTGACGAGAAGAGATCCCAGCTCGTGATCGCAGTTATTTCTTGTTCCCGCCAACAGCAGCAGTAGTCGACCCGGCAATATTTCGGTAGTCTTTTGAAATTTTTAAAATTTTCACTTTGAAGTGTCAATTTCTTTTAAATAGTTTTAATGTTTTTGCTAAACTTTTGTAAATTATTTTTAAAAAGTAAATTAGACATGCGAGGAAAACCATTTTTGTGCCGCGAGTACTTACATAAATTATTGCGATGTATCTTTTATTAGACTGAATTTTACAGATCTTACAGAGTTATTCATAAAATACTCAGCTATTTTCTTTCTTCTACAATAACAGAACATTCAGTCAATATTTTTAAATTATTTCATAAACGTTTTTTACTATTTATCACATTTTGACCGCAAATAGAATGTAACATACAATTGATATTTATTCATTTTACTTTCGAATGACTTTCAAATAATGATTCATAGCGTTTTGTAATACTAAACAATACATTCTTACTATTTTATCAAACTAAACAATAAGGTACAGAAATAGGACAACCATCTATAAAAAAAAGTTCACCGAGCGCAAATTTAAAAGATAGAACCTTTTATCCACATAAATTTTTTCCGCTCCCTTCAAGCGCAACATTTGCATTAGCGGGGATGCTTTATTTAAAACCGCATAAAGCAGAAAATTTGCTAATCAATCTAATCTCGTTATTTATACTAAGTTATTTGTACATCGGACATTCTTCCTTTTTGAACCCGTCGCCTAAAACCGATTAAATCATTAATCCACGGCTAATATTAGCCCGCAGTTCAAGAGTTCACTCACGTCCTTCCTCCACCAAAACCTTCAACCTTCCCTTTTTCTTTTAAGTAAAAAATCACGTTTAACAATTTATTCCTAAATGTAGTTCTCACAGTAACAACTCATTACTCGGGCTATTTATGTTTGCGACACATATGATACACCCTTCGAGCGCTGTTATACGATCCCGAGCTACACCCACTCACGCATTTGCTATCGATCGGCGCCTGCATCCTCCTTACAGCTAATATTATGCACGCCCAAACGCAGGAGAAAGTGAGAGGGCAGGCGTCGATCCATGAAAGAGCTCTCGGCTACTAAAAGCAATCGGCGCGAATTTAAATCGGCGAGCCGCGGGCGCGTATCAAAACGCCATCTCCTCCCGCTTCTGATTTCGGCTTCTTTTTGCAGCTCGGACAGGCACTTTGGCCAGCTGCCGCGCGTCGGATAAAAAAGCCGCGCGTGCCTTTTGTTTTCTTTTCCGGCGCAGTCTGCTTCTGCGGGATGGAAAAAGGCGGTGCTGCGAGGCGTTGGCGTTTATTGATTGCTTTAATTGTGCGTCCCCCGAGCGGTTTGTAGCAAAGGACACTTTTTAAAAATGCGTAAATAATGCGTGCAACGTTTAATTGTACGTCGATTGAGGTTCGCAGAGGTTTTTTCACTGTGCGAATAATTTTCGAGCGGATGAAAAATAAAGATAAAGCTCTGGTAAAATTCGATTAGGGCATATTGTTAAAATTAATGGCGCCGCGTCGCGATTTGGTTTGGCAGCGCTATTAAAAAATAATTGACGTTGACGTATTATCGATATTAATTTTTCTTTCGATTCGCCGCGCGCAATGGAAAGGCGCACGGACGTTAATTAACAAGAGAAATTTTATTCGACTCGGTGATGAAGCGAGGAGAAATAAAATTCAAGATTCACAGCGCGTTCGGGATGTCCAAAGCGCGTGGAATTAAAAAGTTTGATTTATCTAACGCGACAGTGCTCTTATCAATTCGATGGGGCGAGCGCGAAAATAATAAGATTAATCAAAGTTACATCTCACATTACTAACGATCAAGAGATTAGGCTAAAGAAGGATAAACGAGGCGAACTACCCGGAAGAGAGAGAGAGAGGGGGGGGGGGAGAGGGTTGGATAAATCGATAATTTACGAAACGCCGGGCCGTCGATCGAAATCAGCCCGGCGATTTAGAAGCCAATTTCGAAAGTGCGAGGCGCTGCTCGTACTTAAGAAGCTGCGCTCTGCAGCAGCGGCAGCAGCAGCTCCGGGCTTTCAAAGAAGTCGCGGGCGCGCAAAATAGAGAAGGAAAAAGTTGGCTCTCCGGCGCAAGGAGGCGAAAAAGGGGCAAGGGTATTAGGCACGAGGAGCGAGGAGAGTAGATAGAAAAGTGAAATGGGGAAAAACGAAGGGAGAGCGAGGAGACGAGTATTGAAAGAAGGTCGAACGCAAGAACAACGCGCGCGCGCGCGCGCGCCGGCGTAAGGGAGATAGAAAAAGCGCAAGAGAGGAGGAGACAGCTATGCCTGGCAAGAAAGCTTCAATTTCAATTTAAATAGTCCTCGCGCTATTCCTCGGGATCCGGTCAATGCTTTCGCGAATTTCATTCCACTTTCTCGGGCGCGCCATTCGCTTAATGCGCTCTTCCTCTTTGAGCCCACGGAGAGAGAAAGAGAGAGAAAGTACTACGCACCTTCTTATACACGTGTGTGTTTTTATATATACACACACGCACACACACGTATTGGAAAGGTGGCTGAGCGTTGCTCTCTCGCGAGACACGAGCATTAAAATTCAATAGTCGAAGGCTGTACTATAAGAGGAATCCTGGGACGACGCATCGAGATATATACACACCCGGGCAAAGGGTAAACCTCTCTGCCGCCTATTGACTTTTGCCGTGGCTCGCGCGCGACTTTTACGTCTCGGGAGAAATTTCGCGGCTCCTACAATATTCCAGCGATTTGCGCGCCTCAGCTGCCTTGTAACGCGCCTATATAGCCTAATGGACATGTTTTCTCTTTTCATGCGTACACCCGAGAGCTGTCTTGCTCCTTTTTTCGCTGTATTTGGCCACGAAAGGGTCTTTTATTTGACGGTGAAGAGTGGATAAAACTTTGCTCCAAGAATGTTTGACAGCCGCCTTTAAGTATATGAAAATTACACTGTCGATCACGTGAGTTGTTGAGTTTTTAATTCGTTTTGATTACATGCGCCGCGAGCAACTGTAATCGCGAAGTTCATCATTATTACGACCTATATGAAAATTTAAATGAGTGAAAATATTATAGAATTTAACACTCAAGCAGCCGGAATGGTACCTTTTGGGATATTCTTTTGATCGACCCATACATACCGTCTTCGGAAAAAAATCTCCAAAGTATCGTTTTGACACATTTTTTAATACTGACCGGTTGAAGGTCAAAGATTAATATAATATCACGATAACTTTTTAATGGAATAAAAAAATGTATGCATTTATAATTTAAAATTTTTATGAAAATATTTTATTAAAATATTTTACAAATCAGCCGAAATTCTCAACCACCCCTGACGCATCAACCCGCGCTACATCGAATCGTCGACTCTCAACTCATCGGCTCTTCCAATAAATTACTCACGACACGAGGAGCGAAAGGCACATAAATGAAATTTTGACGAATTACACGAGGGGACCAGCGTCCCCGCATTAAATATGCAATCGACGTGTCCAAGTGAATTCCGGCCTGCGAGCTCGCGAAATCAGTCGACGAGGGGCGGAGGTAGGGCAGGGGGGGAGGGGCGAACCTTCGCGGAATACGCAATTTTCGTGGGCGGTGGCGGTGGCTCATAACTCGTGCAGCTTCATTGAAATTTATAAGAATAACAGGAGATATAAATAATAACTCGAGGCGGCCGCGTCCTACATAAATCTTTCGTTGAATAATCGGGCGGGCGCGAGCTGAATGAAGATAAAAAGCTCCTTCGTCCTCGCGTCATCTCCTAATAAATTACAATCGTCAACCCTAACGATCCGGCCAGCAGCCGTTTTCAACCAGCCAGCCCCTAGCTAGACTCTGCAGCTCCACTCCCACCCTCTCCTTGTAGACTATACGTAGCTGTAGTTTCTTCTGCGTTGAGAGGAGAAAAAGCTCCGAGCTGATGGTGTGGGAGGTGTTCCGAGTCTGTTTGAACGATCCATAATTAGCGCGGTTAAATGCTTGATTTAAATTTCTGAAACTTATAAATGTTTTAATGAAAACGCAAGGCTTGAGGTTTTAAAAGCTCATAAATTCGTTAGAACTTTCGGAATTTTTTTTTTGAAAATACGATTTTTGGTGGATTGCCAAATTTTAGGGGTACAGGAGGTTCGAACGCTTTGCGTGTATATAAAGTATGTCTTCAGAACTCAAACAGTGAAATCAAATAGATGTCGAAGTTTTTTAAGGATGAAGTTTATAAAATTTTATTTCCAAATCCTCTTACAGAGTTTTTACGAACTTAAAATGTCTGAGATTTTATGTAAGAATGATTGAGCTTGCGAACTAACTTCTTCCAATTGATATTTTAATAGATCATCTGCTTTAACTTCTGACATTATTCATTTTAAAAGTGTCAGTAATCTATCTTTAGAAACTGTTAACAAATAAGAATGGCTTGTTTATAAAATTTATTTTTATATCTTTATAAAAAACGAAATTTATAAATAATATTTTTAATAATTCTTATGTAAAACTTAATGTTTGACTTGCTGAAATAAAAAAGTGTTTGTTAAAATGAAAAAGTGATTTTAACCTCGTAAGATTTTTTATTCTCGCTTTTTTTGGGGAACTTACGTACAAGTGTGAGTGTACGCACATTCACATTTTTTCGTACAAAGTGCAAGAAGCTCATTTTAACGTATATGTTTTTTTGAACGTATACGCAAAACGGAATTTTGGGCACTGACTGAAAAAAAAAATGATGTATGCAATAATGTAATATTATTGTCCACTATTTACTATCATTTTTGTACTCACTTTTATCCCTTGCCATAAAAAAAAATTTCTTGTTAATTTCGGTTTTGAGAACGTGAAAATCAAGGATGATGTAACGAAAAATAACTTTATGCCGATTTTTCAACTGATCACGATTAATCTTTTATTCAGTATCATAAATCATAATGTAAACAAAAATATAATTTTCAAAAAAACCTAAGATAAGCAAAATTCCTTCCACCATCATAAAAAGTTCACTTTCTCTAATTTCTATCCAAAACTACCCTAACTATCTATACATCCCCTTTCTACGGTCTATCTCCCGCGAGCATCACGTACGCTTTCTCTCATTTCCCATCCGTTACCCTGCTCTCTTTCCTTCAACCATTCTCCCGCTTTCTTTCCTGAGTGAAATTTTAACTATTTTTCGTGAGCATCGGTCACAGAGCGAGAGAGAGAGAGACGCAGCAGTATCCAATAAACCGGGGCGACTCGTCAGGGGCTGGCGCATATACACACTTGCACTGGTCACCACGCTCTATTTAGTTCACGCTGAGAGGGGTGGGGTAGTATATTTACCCCTCCCTCTCTCCGTTTCTCTTTAAACCCAAGGGAGCTCTCTGGTAGCCATATATCCCATGAGGGTCAGTAGCGAGCGTTTCGCACTACTGAAGGAAAGGACGGGCTTGCGTCCGGGTGCGATGACGATCGCTTCGAACTTACGATGGGAGTGCGCGCGAATTGCGCAAATTTAGGGCAAGGGAGTGCGAGTTCTATGGGCTGGAAAATTTCTTAAAGTGGGTCGTGAAAAAGACTTTGGAGGTTCTGTGTGAATTAGGTGTATAAGAGCTTTTTCGTTTTCGACTGGCTTGCTTTTAGCAGCTTTCTGAAAACTTTGCTTTCTTTTAGAAAAAAAAATTTGTTGATTCCTGTTGAGATTGTGGTATTTTTTAAAAAATGACTTGCTTTATCAATATTTACTTAAATTTAATTTAAATACTTGATTTATAGTCTAATCTATTCTCAAAACCAGCAAAATAAAAAAAAATCAATAAATTCTGCTAATTAACATAATATTTCGTAGACTACTAAATTTAACCGATTCTATCTCACTCTATAAAGTCAAAACGCATCAATCTCCCGAGCCAGAATTCACTACACCGACAGATTTTATTTGAAATATCAGCGCGCAGCCGTCGGCCCATGCAAAAACTCAACTCGTCCTCTTCGATCTAGAAGCCAGTCGGTCGGACATACCGACAGGAAGACTCTAAAGAAGCGATGTGTCGGCCGCTGTATTTCCCTTTCCTCCACCTATCTCAAGCTACATGCTGCCTCTTACCCGAGAGGGAGAAAGAGAGAGATTTGAGGATACGAGCTAGGAGGAGGAACATTCGACTCGAGAGCACGTTTCTGATTACTGCCTGGAACATTCGTCGGGATATGATTCGAGTTTCGTGAGATCCTCGGCGTATAGCTGTATATAGGACAGGAGATTTATTCCCGTGGCTTACGTACCCATTCCGCTTTTCCCTCTCTCCAACTTGGCTTTACGCTCCTTTAGCCTTCTTTTATTGGACTTGATATTGTTTGTTTCACTGGATTTCTTCTCTTTTTTCCCCCCGAGAGCCGGCCGACGATTAAAAAGTTTAATGGAACGTTTATAAGTGCATATTGCGGCGAGTTTGGCAATAAAGGAGGCCCATTTACATGAACGCTCGTGTTATGAGCGACGTTAAATGGAGAAAAAGGCAATTGTAAGCCGGCTAAGAAACGGCATTCGGCATTCATGTTTGCCGGACTTTCCTTTCGCTCCCGCGATTAAAAATCAAGTATTCATGTAGATTTGAAGATAATAAAAGTGTCGAAATGCTTTTTGATTTTTGCAACAAGCAAGTGGATAAACTTGATTTAAGAGATAAAATGTACTAATAGAGTTGTTTTCGAAGCTCGATAAAAAAAGGTTTTTAAGAATCGACAAAAAGTCGGTTGAAGATAAATGCATCTTTAGAATCAGCAATTCTGATCAGGCTGCAAGGCGTGTTTTTTTCGATAACATATACGATGGTAGTATAATGGCCTCTAATTTGTGCGCTTGGTGTTAGGTTCTTTGATAACGACCGGCGATTAGTCTTGTTATTATATAATGTGTACCAGCATAAATTACGAATTCATAAAACCGGCTCAACTACTTTAAGCCGACTGTATAATGCAAACCTATTATATCCTTATAATGATATTATAATATTGGGTGTCAAAATTTTTGATGCTCTTATTTAAAATTAAAAATCACTGAATGAAGGTTACTTAATCCGTACAACGAGTTTTTACGAAAAAAAAATATGTCTGCTTTGGAAAAACGTTTGCGAGTGTATATATACATAAATGAATATTTCTACTTTTACAGAACAGCAAAGTAATCTCTCTGGTAACTCGTCAATTGTGAAAGTATGAAGCACCATCCATCTACAGTATCCCCATCACTTCAGAAGAATTTTTTACGACCGCCGCATACACAGCATACTTACAGTCTCAATAATCAAGCAAATTAATTCATCGTCGCAGTCACTACAGCCGCTCACGCTTTTATCATATCTTCACATCCATAGACTTAGAAAAAAAAAAAAAAATCAGTCCAAATTTTTTCGTCGCAGTACTCAGAGCAAATTTGCTAATTTACATGTTTGACAAACAACGCGCCGTGCGCTGAGTCAACAAATTAAGCCCCTCGAACGGGAAGGGCGACGACTTTTAAGTGGCTGGGGTAGAAAAAAAGAAGGAAGAAGGAGTCCTGGCGCGCTGCTCGAAGAAGTCTCGGCGAAGAAGAGCAAAGAAGTGCGATCGGCGGCGTAACTTGCTTAAAGTCAATAAGGGCGCGACAAGTCGGAATGGCGATGAATCATCCGACAAATGAGAAAAGTCTCTCCGCGCGTTCTGTGCCAATAATCGGGCCCCGGATGCTTGGCGCACGAGCCGAGCTTAAACGCCGGAGTTTCAACGGCGAACGGAACGCTCGCTTTTTGTTCATGGACGGCTGCTGGGATTATGACGATATTTTTGCAGCTTTAATATAATTGAAAGAATTTTCTCAGACTTTAAACTTTATTCGACGTCTTTATAAATAAACCTAAAATCCAGACATTCACGTCTACAGAAAGAGTTAGCAGTGATCGGAAGCAAAACTCTTTCTCAAAGCCAGCAAAAACAGCAGAATCGAGGAGGCCGCCGCGCGTTTTAAGACACGCTCAGTTCACGCGTACATATAGCCAGGCCCGCGCGCACAGTGCGGCAGCGCGCGAGCTTGACGAGTGCCAGGCTTGTGGCAAATTAACGCGCAATTATGCTGTCTCTTGTCTTTCTCCTCGGGGGGGTTGAAAACAGAGCGACAGTTCGAAGCGTATACGCGCCGTAGCTCGACTCTATACAGCCGCACCTATACACTCTCCGCTGCTGCTGAGTCTTCAAGTGGGCGAAGCTTTCCCTCTCTCTTGCTCCTGCGCCGCTTATCCGAGCTTGCAACGTCTCTCTCTTTCTCCCGCTGTGCCCGCTGTATACTGTTCTTGTATACGGATATAGAGGCAAAGGCGACGCGAGAGAGTCTCGACGTGATGCCGAGAATCGGCTTCCTCCGCTCTCGTATACGCTTGTCAAATCGCAGGTCGAGATATTTCCGCGCGCTCGGGCGCGTTCTTCGGATTCCCGGAGACTGCATGGACGAGGATGCGCGGGCTGTGTGTACGGGTGTATAGCCGGGGGAATTTATAATTCGACCATGGCTGAGCTTCTGGAATCGCTGTACATGCTTTCTGTAACTGCGACGAGGGGCTGTAAAACGAGAAAGATTTCGGCTCGCAAAATGTAATTTTTAATGTAAATTTTTTTAAATGATTTACTATTGT
>JAPYZA010012812.1:0-10671 GCA_030522685.1 Eupelmus azureus | reverse complement strand
GGTTAAGCTTAAAATAAATTTTATTGGAACAACTAATTTTATTCGCAGTGAAGGGAATATCAAGAAATTTCTAATTGAAATCCGAATAATAATTCTGTTCTCTCAGAAATCGTCTCACAATGTCAATAAATAGAAATCAAATGTTAAAAAAAATATACAATCGATCGATGAATTCATTACCCAGAATAATCAATGCAGCTCAACAGTCAAGTCTAAAAAAGACAAAGGAAAAAATAACGCAACGATTCAGCTCCGAGAAATAGTTGAAAAAACGGCCAAGAGAACAATCGCTGATAACACGCCTATCATCGATGCCTCGACAGATCGACTAGGCACGCGCGGTCAATTATATCCCCCCCGAACGATTTTATCTCCTTTTCACGAACTGTACGCGTCCGCGAGGTCTGTTATTATTTCCGGCGGTGAAGGCTTAATTAATTCGTTAATCGACAGTAATGAAAAGAAGCATGTAGACGGTTAACGAACGAGGCTGGGGGAGACCCAGACGCACCACAGTTTCCTATGGAATATTCTCGTTCTGCAGCGAGGAAGCTATCAGCTAATTGATGATGGGCATTGGTGTTTACTGTTTACGTTGTGATGGTATTGTTACAAAAACAGAATAATTCAGTTGTTATATTTTAATAATTAAATTCAAATAAGGCTATTAACTTGAAACATGGATAAACAAATATTTTTTCTCTTCAATACTCACGCTTTCAATAAAATTATATTAATACGTTACCTGTCTCGCTTTCTATCTCAAATACTTATTATTTACCAGTTAAGTAATAAGTATAAGATTAAACTCAAGTAGAAGATTAATTAATGTAGCTTCATAACTAGCACCTAACTAGGAAATAATAATCAATTACGATTTTATTAATAATCAAGCAAGCTAGTTTACCCTGATTAGAGCTTACTTAATTTTCTATCCAAATTCCAAACCACAAACACTTAATCAATAAAGTAACTTTTGAAACGCAAAAGACAAAGCCGACATCCGAATTAGCGATGCCGATTACGAAATTTCCCTCCCGATTCGAAATCAGCCCAGACAGAAGAGCTTGCCTCCCGAATCTTGATTGCGCCTCATGTACACGCTCGCTTTCTCAATCGAATTCCAGCAAACGAGTCCCTCCTTAGCCCCGGCTCTTAGCTCCCTGTGTAATATGTACGCCTCTACTTATCCGCTTTGAACGTACGCGAGAAACGCGCGGCAAATTCAATCCACCTCTGCCCCCCCTCCCCCTCTTTCATTCTCATTATCCCACTTCTCCTCGGCTCTCGTTTTGTCTTGCTAAGAGAGCCTGTGCGCGCGCGCTATGTAGCTCCTGGCGCACGGCGACAGCGCCGCCGTCAACACGTATACGCGCTCGATAACGAAATGATCCCGCAATTAGGAGAACGCACGTGTGTGCTCAGCCGGGCGTAGCGCCTTTTGATAATTCTGAAGAATCGTCTCTCTACCATTAGCTTAATTGCAATTGCAGATGTACGACTCGGGTTCATCGGGCTGGGCGTAATTTTAATGCCGGCGTCGCCGCCGCCGCTGCACAAGTGCTTAATGCGATATGTAATTATGACGTATGCGCGAGAGAGCAGCATTTCATTTGGCAAGCATGCGCGCGTTTTTCCGAGGACCGAGGGAGCTGTAGCTCGTCACAAGGTGATTTGACGTAGCTGGCTAATTCAGAGGGCTGGCGCTGTTTTTCATTAATTGCCTGTCGTTTATCGGATATGTGCTGTCGCGCGTAATTACGGCACGTTTTGCCTTTTTGCTCGCGAGATTTTTAGCTCGATGTGTTTTTAGTTGAACCGGCTGATTTAATATTAAATACGTACTTGTATGTGGGTCAGGAGTCATCTTTGCCGCATAGTTGAGGCGATTGGAATTTATTTTAATGCGAATAACGTGTTCTTCAATTTCGTTTTGTCATATTATTTATGGAAAAATGGAGTACACATCATTTGTCTAATTAAAATTATCTTCCGATAATTCAGAAATACATTTTTCGTGCAAAGATTAAGAGATTATTCAAATTGCATCCAACGTATTTCGATTAATTATTTGTTACTTTAAAAAAATAATGCAAAAAAATGTCTATCTAAAGTACATATTTTACTTTAAATTTATTCAATATCAATATATGCTGCTATAAATAAAATTTTTTTAATTCTTGATCAAACTACACAAAATATAAAACTCTATGCAACTGTAATAAATAATTTGACAGGAAATGATATTAAAATTGTTTTAGGAAAATCGTTAATGAAATTTTAATACTTTATACTTACTTTCAGTATCACCTCCCGGAATCAAACAATTTAAAATTAGGTCACACTTCCGACAAAATAAAAAAAAATCAATCAATGCACCAATCCAGCATTCCGCCCACTACACCCAAACTCTACAAAACACATCCACATTTTCCATAAAGTCAATCTCCTCGCAAAAACAGCCCTTGAACCATGCCACCTCCTTCGCATCCCAGTAGAATATCAACCGCCGGCAATGTCATAGATGCCCCCTCGAAACGCCCGGCGCGAGCCAAGACTCTCCTAAAGCAAAGCCGAGCTTCCCTCCGCGCAGGCTTCTCGAATCAGTTCGCGCGGCGACGACAAGCCGAGGCCTATATACACACGCGCGGCGGCGCTATCTCGAGGCTTATTCGAGGCTAGCCGATAAGAGGGCTTCTGCAGTCGGCGGCATAAATTCGCGAAGGGCTTAGAGAGCCGGCGATCGGTGTCTAACGAGCGGTCATCCTTAAGGCTAAGCGCCAACGGCCATGTATATGTATGCACTTTAAAGACCGAGCTGAGTAGTTTGCTCGAGGGCGGCTCGACGTTTCTTCAGCGAGCTGCGCTGTTTGTCCTACGGGGCGTGTTCCCTTATTCTGGGACAAAACGTATTTTTATTGTATTGTTTATTGTTCCGAGCTTAAGCGGACATTGATGGGATATCTAACAAACCAGTGAAGAGCGGGGGAGGGGGGGGGGCAGACGCAATGATAAAGCGCAACAGCGAAGAATGAGCGAGATGGATAACAGGCGAGGTACGGTTTGGGCGGAAAGAAGAAAGAAGAGAGACAGAGAGCAAGAGGGGAAGAAAGGCAAGAAAGTCCGGGGCGCGCAACGCAAAGTTATTCGATTCGCGCGCAGTGCAAACTAATAACGACGTTTAAAAGCTCTAATATTTCCCGGCACAGAGACTCGCCGGATGCGCGAAGCCCTTATTCGCACGCGAAAACTTCGGGTCTTATAAGAAAAGTTAACTCTCGCGGCTTCGCGCATACTTCGCCAAGCCGCGGTTATATATCCAAAGGAGGGAAGGAAGAAACCGACTTCCTCTTCTTCTTCTCCTTCTCTTTCTTCTTATACCTTCTGCAGTTTCGAAGGATACTTTAACCGTTGACTGATACGCTTTATCTCTCTCTCTCTCACTGCTTCTCATCGTTTCTTTTCCCGTTTCTGTTGTTTCCTTTAACCATTTCCGCTTGAGCTCGCGCTAAGCGATCGCTGAGCTCATAACTGAGGAAGGGAATCCCTTGGTGGAATTGTTACAAGCACGTTTACCGAACTTTTGCGGTTCAATTTTATTGAAAACTTTGCGTCGACGGAGGACGCCGAGTGAATTGGACTTCACCGACAAGGGAAATCGAAAATGTAGGGGCGGTTTTTACTTCATTTTAATTTTCTTAATGTATACATAGATATAGATTTCATAATTACTATAATATGTCCAGTTTTCAAATCTAAAAACAAAGCAAAAGACAATTCCTCAAACGCCGAAAAATTCAGTCTTAAGAATAAAAAGCTTCTCCAACGCAAACAGCAAATCCAGAATTTAAAATCGAACAAAAAAAAAAATATTTCCTGGACCCATTCAGCAGCCGCTATTCACTCCTGGGCTCATTCTCAGCTCATCGATCGGCCGCAAGCTCTAAACCCTCGCAGGTACAGCAACTCCCTCAACTTCTTGCCTCCTCAATGCACGAACCAACTCGCGAGCCTTTCAGAACTCTTACTTCCTCCTCCAGCCCTCCAAGTCCGGATATAATACACCTTTAATTTCCGGATTATAAAGTCCCGTGCGCAGCGCTGCCGCCGCCGCCGCCGCGTGGCTCGTGGCTAATTTACCGTTCTCACGCGGCTGCAATCTTCCTGGGCTCTTTACGCGCGAGCGTGAAAAAACGACGCGTGATGTGAAGTCTGCTGATGTGGTTTTTATTCGGTGTGGTTTTTCGATCACGTGCTGTTTAGGTTTATGGAAGAGAAGGCTTTGTGATAATAACAGTTTCGAAATTCATCAAGAATTGGTGAATGCAATAATTTACTGGATGCGAAATTATCTCATTAAAATTTGAATATTTACAGAACAATGCATTAACTAATGTACTTGATGAAATGAGTATGAGAAATAAATTATTAAATCATGTTTGCTAACAATTAAAATAAAGTTAGCAAGGTAATAAAAGTAAAATATAGTCGGTATTCGTTACTGTTCTTTATTTAAAAATACATGAATGGCATTGAAAAATTATTGACTATTATTTATTAATCTTGTCATACATATGATATACTGTATGTATCGGTAGGAATTGTATTGAAGGTAGTTTGATAAGGAAAATAAGTAGAAATTTAATATTAGTTGGACTTGACTTTTGAAATATCATTACATCTTAACCGTAAGGCATAATCAACTGCTGGCAATCATTTTATTAATAAAGCAACTTCATACGGTCCTAATTAGAATCTAGATATTTAATATTCAGGATGAAGTGAATAAGTAGAAGTGGAAATGGTAGTCATACATAAGATTTTCTTTGAACATTCCTTATTTTAGTCAATAATAAAATACTTCCACAAATTATTTTATTTAACATTTTCCAAATATTTTTAAAACATGCATACAAATTTTTAAAAAATTTATCGGTTTACTTTTGAAAATAAATTTTTGAAATTTTATAACAGAAAGAGAAAATTATTCTAAAAATTTGAACTTTGTATTAATTTATATCCAAGCACAAAAACAAAACTATGAGATCCAAAAAATTAAATTCTTTTGCTTTACCAAAAATTGTTAATAGCTGATCCTCAGCATAAACGGAACTTAAGAATTTTACGAAGTTTTCAACAACTGAAAAGCCAGAAACTTCCGCTTGGGACCTCCTCGAGAAATTTTACTCTATAGAATAATTGGATGATTTTATTTAATATTCTTGAAACGCCCAGAAACATTTATGAAGAAATTTCCTTCGCGCGCTCCAATGGGCTCATCTACATTTCTGACAATCAACTTTCACAAAGGCTATGAAACTTTTATCCAGACTTTGAATACCAAGAACTGATGCTGATCTGCTTCAATCATTTTTTGCCTTTTTTCAACTGAATACTCAACTGAAATACTTTCTAAAACAAAAATCACGATTACAATCTAGCAAAGATTAGATAAATCTCGGCTCCGCAATCTGTTAACAAAACTAAACAGAACAAGTCGCAGAGCAGAAATATTGCGAAAGCTCCAGTTCTATTTATCCCGCAAACCCGATTTAGCATTCTCAAGAATTTCCAAAGCAATGCCTGCGCACTCGGCGAGTAAACACACTTTTCCCACGTCACAGTAGTCTGTCAGCGCATAATTTTCTCATTCTCGCCGGTAAATCTAAAAGTCGACGAAAAAAGCCGAGCGCCCCGCACAATAGCAACGCGAGAAACGCGCCCGCGGAAAAGCAAACTTATACCGCTCGGCCGGGAAAAATCTGAATAAATAGCTGCTGAAAAGACGAGCGGGAGGAAAACGATCGGGTAGCGGGGGGAGTCGAAAAAAGCCGGCAAAGCGTACGCAAGCGGTATAGTGCTGGAAAAACACTTTTATCGGCGGCTGCACACTCGCATTGAAGTTTCCGGAAAGTGTACAAACAAGCGTTAAATATCGCGAGAGCTCGCGTCACGGCGTGATATACACGTCGTCTAAGCGGATGCGAAGGCTGAACTAAGGACCGAGAGACTGGCTGACTTCATTCGCGGCGGAATTGTTTAGTTTGTTATGGCAATTTATGGTGCGGAGTGAGTTTTCTCGGCTGTAAATTGATTTCGGCTGGCTGGGATTGCGAGTGAATGCGGTTGTTTTATTTTATTATGCTGAAATTTTATCCTCTGTCATTTTTTTGTATAAACGTACGTATACATATATTATTATTATTCAGACTGTGTGCATTAGAGAATGAACTTTATAAACATTGTAATAGTTTAATGAAACTTTGAAGCATCTTCGCAGACAGGTTTAATTTCAAATTACCAAGCCTAACTACAGCGGAATTACAAATAACGTAAATCACGTTACACGGCGTCGGGCTCGCTTAAAAAAACGTAAGCAAAAAATTCCGGCGCAAACATTCATCCTATTTCCATCCAACACACAGGCCGGTGCGACTCTCGCACGTAAGCCGATATATAAAGAAGAAGCGTCGGCGGGCAATTTTATTCCTCTCCGGCCGGTCAGCCCGAAGAAAAAAAGTACAAGTCAGCCAACCATTTGTCTAAGCCCTTCGCCCTGGAAATTCGGTTGTTTTCATTTTACACGATTCCGTGTATATACAAGGAATTCACGGGAGGTAGGAGGAGTGCCCAAGTCAGCGGCAGCAACTAGAGTATCCCGGGAATGTGCAAGTGACAGGGCTAGCAAAGCCGGCGCGTATACAGAGGGAGAGAGAGAGAGAGAGAGACAGAGGAAGATAGGAGGTTCGATGCGAGTCGCCCCTTATTTGACACCTAGAACGACAAACGGCCACCTTATTACCTTCCCATCGGGGCGCCACACGCTCTTACGAATCGATTCCTCTCTATGACCCCGGCGTGCCATCGGCCGAGGAATTCTCATTTTCTTGACGCGCGCTCGCGAGAGCTGCGAGAGAGGAGAAAGGCCGGGCGCTGTAAGCTGCGCGCGAGACTGGGCTTTGCGATGGAATCGATCGGGCTGCGGCCCCTGATGCTTCAACTATGGATCGCTATGTCTACCTGTTTCTCTCTGTACTTCCAATGCGGATTTATACTTGATTTTCCACGTAAAAACTATTTCTTTTTCTTTCCTGGATAATTGTAAGAAACGTATTTATCAAAAGGAAAAGTAGAATTCAAGAAATTTATCGTCCTGATCGACAAATGATCGTAAACTTAAAGTTTGCGCAACTCTCGAGGAAAATTAATTGCCAAGAAAATTTGCCAAGCAATAATTAACAGAGCCGGGGCGTGCGGCAGACTGGAGAGGGGCCCGGCTTGCTAAAAATGGACTGTATCTGAGCGAGATTAACGAGAGCATGACTCTACTAATTATCGTATCTGATTACCGTTCCAGTAATTATCGCGCGCGTGGACTCGCAGAGCGCAAAGGAAGCGCTCCAGTAGTAAGAGTCGGTGTGCCGCGCGGCCAGCTCTCAAAGTAGCATCCATAACGAGCCTAATGGAGTCCCCGGCGCCGAGCGTTTCTTACATCCTCCTCTTCTTATTCCCGAGCCCTCGCCCAAAGCTATCTCACACCCGACCCCCGGCCCCGTCCTATCTCTCTCTCTCTCTCTCTCTCTCTTTCTCATAATTATCCCCCTTCCTCCTTTCTATTTTCACTTTCTTCTTGCCAAGCTGAGGCTGTTCACGTGTATATATAGAGGGCTGATTCTAACGCGCGCTCTCATAATTAGCTCATAGAGCCCATTAAAAGTTAAGCGGTCTTATTAAGAGTATCTCGCGCGCGAGCGTTTGGCTCGCTCTCTGCAAGGCGTGTGTTTTTTGGAACAGGGGGACCGCGAGGAGCTGGATAGCGAGTACATTAAAAAGCGATAACGCGCTGGCTGCAGTTGGAAGAGTGGATTGCTGTATGTGTGGCTGGCGAACTTTACTCGCTATACGAGTACAGTCTCCCTATTGTTATAATGAGAGCTAAATTTCAATCGAAACGCTGAAATTCCGTTGTTTTAGATGACATTAGCGTTTCAGCTATTTCAAGTCACAGATTCATGAAGCCTGCAAAGATAAACATTACGCCCTACTTACGCAAAATCTTTCCATTGTCGAGAGCACGAACAAAACTGCGCCCCATTTTCAGACTCCACGTTAAAGCGGAACTTGAAAATGAGCACGTAAAGGTCGAGGCGCCGCGAAGCAAAACAGTAACTGGGAAAATAATAATGCGCAACTCCTTCGAGTTTGTGTGACCTAAGCCCTTTCTTTCGCCGATAATCGATCTGGGCTGCAATTTTCTTCGCTGTAACAATTCGGTTTCTTGTACTTCGAAATCCGCGCAAAAAGCTGCAAAAACTCGAACTGTGTACGCCGTGCGGAGACGTATCAGCTTCGATGCGAAAGATTCTTTGTACCACGTAGCCGTCATCCTTTTCTTCACCTGCCTTCATGATGCATTCACGTACCGGTAACTCGCAATTTTTCCGATACGTGCGCGGATCTCTGGGGTGATCCGAGAACCAATTAGCCAGTGATAGCTTTAAAATACATATTGCGATACTTGTAGTATAAACTAAATTTTTAAACGACTTTATTCTACTGACACCTACATATTACAGTTTTAATATTGGTTTAATATTACATTAATCTTTTTAAAAACCTTACTGCATTTTTAGTTCGAACAATTTTTAATTCGCACTCAGTAAACCTAAAAATCCAAGCGGGAACAGAAAATCAGATCTCCGTACGCTGGTTAAACCCCCAACCAGTTGTTTCGCCGCTTTTCCTCTCTCCCTTCCCGCCGGTCCGCAGCAGAAGAGCCACGAATCGTAAAAAAATCGCGTGCCACCACGCCACGGAGAAAGAGAACTAACCCCGCGCGGAGAAAACAAGGGCCGATATCAACGCGCCAGGGAGCTTTTATTTCGCAGCTCGCCTCCTTAGCCGAACACGGATACAGCTCGGCTTTTTTTGTTCGAACCGAGCGATGCCGCTGCTGCTTTTTCGTCGGCGGCGAGCGAGCACACGGCCGATTACTCGCGCGCAAATAAAAGTAAAAGCCCGACGGGGAAGCCAGCTCGTCGAAGGAGCTGCAAAAAGCCCGGGGCCCGACGATGTATACGCAGCGGCTGCTGCGACGCTGTTTACCCGATTATGCGCCGCGCGAGAGACTCGGAATACAAGAGCGTAGTCCTGTCGGGGGCTGCTGATGGAGAAAAAACGCGGATATAAGCGTGACGGTTTGGAGTGTCGCTGGGAATGCTGGCCGTGCTATTGGGTTTTTCAGGCGCGTACTTATACGATGTGGGGAGTAGTGAGAGCGCTGCTTTGCAGCGGTGTGGGTGGATGGGAATGTACGTCTGGGAATGATTGAATTCGTCAATCGTTAACATTGGATTTATTTAGCTTCGGTTTTATTACACGGCTATCAATAAACTCTATTTTTTGTGTATTACTTGGTTATTTTTAGATCAGTGAATACGCTGAAACTTTTTTGCGACCGAAATATGCACACGTGCGGTAAATGGAAATGTCTTTATATTGTGGAAAAACAAAAAGAAATGGAGAAAATAAATAATATTTTGAATTTTTGAATATGATAATTTATTGAAGTGCTGAAAAAATTTAAGATTGCGCCAGTCGAGTGCTAAATATTTTACCATCGCTGTACAGCAATATATATAAAACAAAAAGTTATTTTACCTGTAATACGTTCCAATCTCTTTTACAGGTATCTGTATACGCA
This sequence comes from Eupelmus azureus, assembly GCA_030522685.1. Classification (NCBI taxonomy): domain Eukaryota; kingdom Metazoa; phylum Arthropoda; class Insecta; order Hymenoptera; family Eupelmidae; genus Eupelmus; species Eupelmus azureus. Next base: position 968 of record JAPYZA010012812.1, on the reverse strand, counting down.
AAATAACTCGAAGCTCTATAGAGCTATCATAGTTTATTTTTATCTACGTAAAATAACTATAAAAATGCCTGCAGCATGTGTATATAGAATTTAATAGACTATTTCTCTCTTTCTCTCTCTTTCTCTCTCATAATATAGTTAGCTCATTTAATTGAGAATTGTTAAATAAACAAAAAAGAATCAAAAATCTTCATATGTTTTTACTTACTGTATTTGAACAAAAACAGGCAGTAGTTCATGCGCGTACGTATTATATTCTTGTTTTAATAACAGCCACTGAATTTACATTTCCTGAACAATTCGAACCACGGTAAATTTGATTAATTGGTATTTTCCAACAAATTTTTAAATTATATATTAATAATCAATAAAAATGGCAGAACGAGTACTTTAATTCATCCGTAAATAATTTGGGCCTCTGGCTAATTAATAATTGCTTTACTTTGACATTTTACAGGGCCTCCAAGAAATATTTTCTCCGGATGCAGCTTACTATGTGAAAGCGCAGTGCGAAGCCCTTCGCCGATCTTCATGTTCTAATTAATTGCCAAATATAGGCATCGCACAAACTTTGAACTTCTATGTTCTCGTTTCGCTCTCCTTATTCGCCAAGTACTACCAACTTTGCCTCAATTCGCCGAACATTATAGTTGAAAATCAAGCAAAATTCGACCTGGGTTCAAAGTTCGATAGCGCTGGAAATACTTCCCCGAGGTTATAGTAATAGAAAAATCTTATTTTTACAATGGTAGATAAACCAATGCTTTTTTTCACACAATTATTACATTGATTTTTTACGCTTTGCTCTTTATTTCGTGAAAGTAATTAATACGAATTGTTTTTATTACAAGAGTTTTTCGGCCGATAGAAACAACACGAAATCAAGTTTTATGAAGACGTATTATAGACAGTAAAAAATTTCATAAAGTAATTAATAACGCATCCAGATTGTCTAATTTCGAATCCGA
>JAPYZA010012809.1:0-12903 GCA_030522685.1 Eupelmus azureus | reverse complement strand
CTCATCTTGATATGTTGTTATTTTCTACTATTATACTTATCTTATTTATGTTACTTATATTTAAACTATTTCATATTTTATTTTATTGGTTTATTATAATGTACATCATATCTTAACTAAAAGAACTATAAATTTGTTTCCAGCGGAAAAATGCAAAAGTCGCATTTTTGCCATAGTATAATGAAAAAAAGTAAATCTTCTTCTCACTAAATGCGTAATATATTGTAATCTGTTTTGAACATTTTCAAGGCTACAGGAAGAAATTAGAAAGTTTTTGCTTCATCTTATGTGATCTGATTTCATAGAAAAAGATTTCATAAAAATACATCATAAATATAAAAATAATAAATGTAGAAATGAAAATATTTTATTTCAATACTTTAATTTTCAAGTACTAAAATAATTTTATTTTTTCCAGTCTTATAAATAATATAAATTTGTTTTGTTTATTAAAATGTTGGTTATTAAAAATATTATATTTTAGTTTTCGAATTGAAGACTACTTTTTACAGCTAACAGCATCGATAAATAACCAGCAGACGACTTTAAAACCTATTGTAATATTAAAAAAATGTTATAAAATTTAAAATAAATAAATATACCAATTTACATATGAAATAAAATAATGTTTCGAACTTTGGTGAAGTACTCAAAAGAAAGAGCAGTAAATCGTCCAGCAGTTATTCTAAGAGGTGCCTTCGTAAAGTACAATATATTTAATAACATTTTTGTTTCACTAGGTGTCAAATCATACCAATTAATTTCATAGACAGCCAAGAAAATATTTGTACTCTAAACAATTTTTACAGATTTAAATATTATTATTAGTTCTATAGAATCAGCACCAAATAAAATTTCTTTCAAAAGTTTTTACCTCTGTTCGAAGTTTTTCTGCTACAAAACAGTACATGAAAAGACTCATAATATTGGCAACGGTGAAGATTACAATAAATGCCAAGGTACTAGCACTGTTCTTAGTTTTTTCTGTTATACTCTGATATGATAAACAGTATATAAATTAAGAAATTCGAATAAATTAATTGTAAGAGATTTCTACTTACAATAACTAACTGATAACCTTGTAAGCATATCGTGACAGAATAGCAGATCATTTGTATTAGGAACACTTTATTGAAATTATCTTCAATGCAGTTTGTAAATCTGAGTATAAACTATTATTAATTATTATTATTATTACTTTTATAAGTTAATAAAAAAATCCTCTTTAAAATGATCATTATATTACATCGAAATCCTATTTCAGATAACCACATTACGTGAAAGATACTCTAAAATTCAGAAGAATATAAAAGTGCTTCACACATATTTGTTTTTTTCTTTCGATAGAAGAACCGTATTTTAGCTGTGTTTGCTTAACACAGCTTAACAGCCTACTTTAGCTGCGTTATCTTGTTTCTAAGAAAAGGAACATCATTTTCCGCGTGTGCGCGAAATTTCGTTTACGTATGATTGGACTAGATATCATCATAGTTATGAACACAAATAAATTCTTACCGATAAAGATGTACATGTCTCTCAATAACCAATCTAAGTGACTGAACAAAAGATTGTTTTCTTGATCTACTATTAAAAATCAAATTTTTCAGATCGACTTGTAAATTTGTCAGTTGCCCGCATAAATGAAGTATTGAAAATATGAAAAATCCATCAAAAGTTGTAAATACACCGACACCCATTGTAGCAGCCACAAATTGACAGATCCAAATGATCTCAAAAATTGGAGAACTTTGCGTTTCAAAGAAAAATTTGGAAGTTACGAACATTGGTTTATTCATCGAAATATTTATGCTAACGTAACTTTCTTGTGATACGTGAAAATACAAAATTATTAGCATGCGCGTCGCATAAACTACAATGGTTCCATACGTTAAAACAGTATAGCAGAATAGTATCATCTTGCAAAGTTTTACGCGATCCCACATTACTTGTTGCCGATCAGTGCTAGTTGTCTTCCAGTCCATTGTCATTTCGGTCAGCAAATACCTAAGATCTACAGTAAAATATTTGATAGATTCTAATATATCATTCATTTTTAAAGCATTTATATTTAGTAATAGTGCATTTATTTAAATTATCATATGATTTGTAGTAAAAAGTTTTTAGTGTGGATATAAAAGCTCACTTTACGCCCTTGGTACATAATATACTATTATAATAAGAGATAAGGCAGCTCAGGGCTATTCAAAGTTTATCTATTATACAAAATAAGCGAAAATATCATAAAACATCAGCAAAACAATGTTAAATCAAGGAATCTAGCTTAGAAACATTTAAAAATATTGTGAAAAAATAAAATACAACCCTGCAAAATAATACTTCAAAGTATTATGATGTATAAAAACGATGTCATATCAGGGAGAAATAACGTAACGATTCTACCCCCTTACTCCTCCGCATCAATTATATTTAATTGTCAAAATAACGTAAAATGAAGTTACATATACAGTTTTATGATACTATTGGACTAATCCAATAGTATCATAAAACTATATATGTAACTTTATTTTAGAATATTGCTTGTAGGATCAGCTCATTATTTCTGTGATAAGTCAGAATCATTTTAATAGAATTGAAACTAATATTAGTTGGGTTTAGGCATCTCCTTATGTTTTAAAAAATATTTAATATCTAAAATACGAATTCTGTGTAAGAGAAACTTACACTTTTTCAAAGAATCATTGATTAGGTAAAATTAGTATCATGAATGTAAAATTTTAAATTTGATTTAATTACGAAGCTGTGTGATAATAGATTGTGTAGGGTAAATTGAGCAGTGAATGTTCTAGAACCGGCGAATGTCCTTTGTATATTAATTTGCTATTTAAAAATTTTATATACTGCGTAACAGTTATTTTATGATTGAACCATAACTATATTTTGGTATAAAAATACACGAAAATATAAGATATTGGCATAATAATTTTACAATTATACAATTATATAGCTCTTCAGAACTTATTCACGATAAACGATTTTTATAGTAAAAAAGTCGAAAATATACTTTTTTCTAACGATATCTTCTTAATTTATTTTAAATCGTTTATTATATAATATCTATTAAGATATTAACTTCATCATTTATTATATAATATCTATTAAGTATTAACTTGTTCGGAAAAATTTTTTTCTTAAAAAGTAAGGTTTTATTTACAAAAAATATGTTACAATGTTTAGAAGAAAGCTTAAAAGAAGCTATTGAAAAAGTGCAATACAATGCTATGAGTGTGGCGAGCACGCCTCTCAACATTTTGGCATTCCTCAAAATAAAAGAATGCAAGAAGTAAAACAGTAGATTCTTTGAAAAGCTCGTATAGGTTATCCTATGCACCTAGCTGCAGTCAAACTAGCTGTAAAAAAGTATTACATTTACAGCAAACATGCCTGATAATAAATGGTTCAAGCTTTTTGTTAAAAAGCAGTCTGGAATTCAAATTAAAAAATACTGAAGCTTTATCAAAAAGCAAAACATCGGTGACTGAAGAAAAATTGAGACATTGGTTCAACGGATTAGAAGTGTACTTAAAAGAAGAAAATGCTTCAGATATTTTACAAGATTTTAGTCAAATATATAATATGGATGAAACTGGTGTACAATTATGCCCAAAGGCAGGAAAACTTTTAGGAGAAGTTGACCAAAAAAATAATTATTATATATTTTTAGATCAAGAAAAAGAGACTATAACAGTATTATGTTGTTACGGAGCTCATGGAAAGTCTGTAAGGCCTATGATTAAATATCTTTACAGAAGATTCCCTCCTAAAGAAGTCACAGCATCTATACTTACTGGTTATGCCATCAGACACAGTCTTAAAGGTTGGATGACTGATGATGTTTTTATCGCTTACATCAAAGATTGTTTTTATAAACAATTAGTTAAGAGATGATGTTAAATTTCCTGTGCTACTGCTACTAGATGGTCATTCATCTCATATTAGTTTCGAATTATACAACTTTAAGAAAAAAAGGAATTATTAATAATATTTTAATCATTGACATTCATTTGACTGAACCTGGTTATTCAATAGACTTTATGGTTATTCACTGAACACGAAATGTTTCTTACTATTATTATAACTAATTTTATAAAAACAAATAAATTTTGTGATCTCAAATTCATTTGGATTTTTATACTCAGCTTGATAATGTTTAGAACTGCAAAATTTCTAAATTAACAGTTCAGGCATTCACTGGTCGATTTACCCTATAAAATCATTTTATAAATTACCACTTTTATTGTACCAAATTCCGAGAAGCTTAAAACAGGCTAATCCAATCATTATATCAGCTGTAGTTAAAATTTCTAAGATAAGATTTAAATTTCCCCAAACTAATAACAACATTTCGGTTTGAGGAATATTAATAAAAAATACCATAAAAAATAAGGGCACAAGAAAATGATATTTTGCGATCCAATTATCGTCTAGTTTGGCAGTCGGCCAAATACCAAGTATATTCATGACAATACGTGTAAGTCCCACACATTCGTCAAACCCTGATTTTACCATTTTAATATTGGAAGAATTATTTTAATTATTTGATTTAATAGAAATTTTATAAAAGAATTTTTTATTGAAAATTATAATGTATTAAGTATATTAAAGTTTTCAACACATTTTTATAGTTATGCTATCTTGATCCATGTGCATCATAAAACATACTGTTATATACAACTCATAACAAGAAAAATTCTTGCCAATAGCGCATGCTCGTTCGTTTTCATAATTGACAAGTCGGTGTTTGTGAATTAATAATATTGTTCGTCTCTCTGTACAGTATTTCCCTTAACACTCTAAAAGGAAAACCACAATTGCGTTACTGCTAGTGAATAAAATTATGCTACATCTACGGAATATTACAGTTAAAAAATATTATATAAACCTGTGAATATAAATTTTATTTAATTATACTTATTTAAATAAATTATTGATATATAACTTAGAATATTATTATAATATAAACCTTAAGAAAATTTTTAAATGTATCGAAGCGGATCAAAAGATATAAAAAAGTATCAAAAGGTATTAAAAGGTATCTATCTTTCAAAACTTGCGTGAAAATGTTGCGTGATCTGATCGTTTATTCAATCAGTTGAAGTTCCATACTGGGTTGAAGGTCATCCTGGTCACCTGGACATCTGCTATAAGAATTAACTAATATTTTTTAATTTTCAAGTATAAAATATGGTGCTCTCATCGTACATGATGTTTCGCCTATCGCAATGTTACCACCTTGGGTGCCTGGTCAACTCCTGCTGGAAATGACTAATATTTGTTAATTTTCGCGTGTAACACCAGGTGTACTTTCTCGTAGATGATATCTTGCCGACCTGAGAGACATCATTTCCACCTGGACATCTTTTCAAAAGAAGTGCACCCGTATCGTATTCGAAAATTAAAAACTATTATCAATTTCTATAAAAAATATACAATTTTTTATACTTTCGCAAAATATATTTTTATATAGAAAACCAGTTCTGTACACAAAATACATAAAATTGTATACAATTATTTTTTGATAAAGTCTGTATTCAGTAGTTGTTTATACTTTGGATACAAATTGGCTAGATCTTTTTCACTTTTTCCTGAATTACATCTCACGTAAATATAATTTAAATAAAAATGACTTCAGCGCTTAATATTATTAGATTTTTATGCAGTAAGAATGAATGGGAAACGAATGAAATACTTATTATTCTATACAAAAAGTTTGTTCGTTCAGTAATCCAACGCGATAGTTTTATACTTATAACTACAAAAAATTACGTTAAAAAATTAGAAGAAATTCAATTTACTAGAAACTCTAGAAAAAATAGTCTCAATCTACTGTAAAATTAACTTATATCTACAGTACCAATTACAGTGTTAATAAGTCGAGTTACAATAATATTAATATGTGCAATTATACTAGTAAAAAACTAAACAATAAGTATGTTGGCGTGGCTATCCCATCATGGAAGTACGTAAAAGTGTCGATACCAATACCTTTACATTCACGGCAAAGTTTTAGAATTTGTATAGGTTTTAAGTGTTCAATAGAAAAAATATAAAACTTATACGGAATATCTAGTTAAAAAAATAAAAGTTTTCAATAATATAGTTTCGATCGTGTCCCAGGGAAGCGAGGGTGAAAAGGTCACACAAGGTTGAAATCATTTAATCTCTGAAGTATCGAACACAATTTTTTAGTACGACTTTCGTCAAACGTTTTATAACACATGCATTTTTTGAGCGGCCTGAAGTGCGAAAAAATATCATTATATAATTATTGTTATAAATTATATATACAATCATAATTATTAAAATAGATAATAAGTACAATTTTTTTAAATTATTAATTTTTTTATTTTTTTTAATAAATTTAAATTATATCCTATTATAAGTTTATAAAATATATAGTCGTACTTTTATATTTTAAGCTAATAAGAAGCAAAATTTATTATTTAATCGAAGACCGGGAAAATTACAATTTTTTCCTCTATGATAATTTATCTCGCGCTGCAAGAAGCACTGACATGTAACCTGCAGAAGTTCGTACAATCTGCAGTAAAAATGAAACTTAAAAAAATAAGTAAATAAGATTCAAAGCTGTAAGTTTATGTTTAAATCTTTTATTACTCACGTTACAAAAAAAGTTTAATGAAAGAACTCCGAATTTCCCAGCGCTAATTTCCAGCGGTTTTCTGACCCGTAAAAGAGGAATAATTAATAGTCTCACATTTTTTGCTGACAAATTATACCATTTACTATAGAAAATAGAATTTCCCAATTGCAAACTCTATATAAATAGTACATAAGATATTAATAAATTAATTTAAAAAAATACAGTTTAATTATAGTATATTATGCACCTAGGGAGTAAAAGTAAAGAATATCTCACTTTACTTACTCCCATGGTGCATATACTATTTTTCTCCACGAGGAGCGTAAAATGCGTGCTATAGAATTCACCCGCAGGGTACAGGGTACAGTACGGACTTTATGCGCCGTGTGGAGAAAAATTTATTTACCTCTTCGCGTAAAAGTTCTGCAACGTAGCAATATACAAAAACACTAAACGAAAAACATACAGTAAAAACAAACATAAAAATCATCTCTACTAATATTCCTTTTTCTCTTGATACTATCTGAAAACATAAAATTATAGTATCTGTTTAACAACAAAAAAAAAAAAAAAATATTATACTTACTACTACAAATAGATAACCTTGTAAACATAAAAGAATAATAAATGATAATACTTGAAAAAGAAACATTATATTAAAGCTGTATTCTATAATGTCTGCAAATCTAAAATTTACGGTAAAAATTAGCTATAAAATCAAGTATTATTTATATAGAATTAGATTCTATTATTGAAATTAATAAATATATTGATTAATATTACTACATTAATAAATAAAAAGATTAGATTTAATTATAGACATAAATTTTTTTTCTCTCCAATATTAATTAAAGAAACTTTACCTACCATATAAATATGCACTAAATTTTATAATTTGGCCTATTCATAACCTTAAAAAGTCTGGTGTGCTGGAAAGGATAGATATACTGAAGATCGCTGCAAATTTTCAAGTTGATTGGTTGAAAATTGGCAAAGTAATAAGTACTGCGATAACTACCAAAATCCATTAAAACAGCAGTTCACGAACCAGACTTTTTGAGGTTATGAATAGGCCAAATTGTAAAATTTAGTGCATATTTATATGGTAGGTAAAGTTTCTTTAATTAAGATTATAGAGAAAACAAATTTATGTCTATAATTAAATTTGACTTTTTTCCAGGTTTATATCAGTCCTGAGACCCTAATGCACAAAACTATAAATTTAACCGTAAAGATTTGTTTAAAAGTGAGTAAATTGAGGTAAAAGATAAAGTATTAAATTATCATGAAATAAGACAATGTTGTGAATTGTGAGTTTGTTTTGAACAAATATTATAGTGATTTGAGATTGTCTAACAAACGGTTAGTATGATCAACTCATTTAATATTGGTAAATTTAATATGTACACGATAAAAGTAGTAAGCACGTACAAAATATTGCACGCCAGATATTAAACAATTGTTGATTGCAGAATAAAGCCATCTCGTATTTCCAGGTTTTTCGCACAATTAATATTGTTTCAACAAATCCGTCGAATTAGTCGACTATTGTTCGTTATAATGATAAGTAAACAATTACTTTAATATAATCAAAAATAATTTATGTTCAATATAGATCCGACCGGTTCTTAATTTATTAAGATTTTAGATGTCGATCTAAAATGTATAAAAAAATTGTAGATTATTCTGTAGAATATCTGTGAAAAATACTCATAGTAATTAATTTAAAATAATTAAATTTTATTAAAAATTTAATTATTAAATTTTACTAAAAACTTGGTGTATGCTTTGCATTTAACCTATATACTTGTCGAGAAACATAAAAACATCGTTAAGTCTAAATGTAGAAAGTGTGTTGCACTAGAAGAATAAAATATAGAAATTTTCTTTTCATTTAAAAAACTCTACCATGACATTAATAATAAACTTTTTACCATAAAACTAGCACGTTATGAGAACTATATACACCTGTACATATTTTCATAGTTATCATAAATAAATCTCAAATATTAACGATAAACAAATGAAGACGATTAAATTCGAACTAGTTAATCAGAAGGCGAGTTATTCTGTCGACAAAGCTCGGTCAGAAATATTCATAAGTGGATCCTTCATTTACAGTTCCTAAATCAATCAATGACTTCAAAGAACTCACTCGTTTATCTGACGATGCTTTTTGACAAGCTTGTTCAAAATGTCGATGGCCTTTGTCTCCTCGGTCTCACCAAAATCTCTAAACGCTACTTGCAGATTTGTCAGTTGGCCACACAAATGGAATACTAGGCTGACGAACAGCGCGTCAATCGAGGAGAAAGCACCCGCTGATAGTGTAGTTGCGATCAGCTGCAATGCCCAGGTGATTTCATAGTTTGGACTAGATTGAACATCATAAGGAAACTTAGCTTGCATGTACATCGGTCTAATGAGCTGTTCTTCTTTATGAACCGCTGGACTCGTGAGGCTGGAAAAGACTACACGCAGAGTGTAGGCGATTACTGTGCTCTCGCCTAGAACTATGCAGATTATGGAAAATTTTCGGCTCATCTTTGCCTGGTACCACATAACATCTAGCTCTTTCTTTTTTGTTGTATATCTCCAGTCGTCAGCTAGTAAGACGATTAGCTGTCGGAGCACTTTTTGATTGATTAACAACAAATTTTATGAATTTTCTTATTCTTAGATTAATTTTAGTATTAAATAAGGAATTTACATACAATAAAAAAGTCTTTACAAAACATATTATAAATATGTTTTTAACCCTACCTCCTAAAAAGTTCAGTTTATGGACCTCTCCAGCGGGAGTAAAAGTTGATTTTAATTCCTCAAAAATTTTATTCCCGCTAGTTTCATTTTATTCCCCTAGTTACTTTTTTATTCCCGCTAGACAAATTTTATTCCCACTAGACTGATTTTATTCCCGCTATTCCCTGCGCGCAATTAGCCAACAGTCTGCAACCTAATTGCACATAATTGCAAGTAATTTCAAGTAATTGCGCGCGTTAGTTGATTTACGCACTTTGCTTGCGCATTTTAAAATGTCTTTTTAACAATGAAGGCTGTTGTTCAATTAACTGAACTTTTTTAAATGGTTAGGGAGAAAAATTTTGTATGCACCAAGGAGTAAGTAGGCATTTACTCCCTTGGGTGATTAGCTAACAAGCTTCATCCTAGGGAATAAATACCTACTTTGCCCCCTTGGTGCATAAATAATTATTAAAATATTTAAAAATAAAATATATGTATTATTTCTAAAAATGTTCATATCGATTCAAGCGTGTACGTGTATAGAAGGTCTTCACGTCTTTGCGTTCTTTGTGAGTCAATGATAACTACAGTATTTATTGAAAATTCCATAAATAGTATAGCGGAAGACATTAAATATTCTGGCCTTATCAAATTTTAGTTTTGTCAACTTTTCTTTTGAATAAATCCATTTATTTATTCCAAATTTTATAAAATAGCTCTAGAATTCTGTTTATAATTCTGCGAAATATCGTAAGAAATATACACAGCGAAATGTTTTTATCAATAGAAGACTTCGATATCATGAACGATTATATTTCAAAAATTTAATGCACAAATATAGATTTATATATTTGTAAAATTTTTGAACATTTTCTGATTTTTTTGTGATAATATTAATTTTTTACATGGTTATTTTCTCAGCAATAAACTTTCATTTTACATTGTTACTTAAAGGTCACATGAAAATTTTCATTTTTTATATGCCCTTGCCAGAAATATCTAATTTTATCTCTGTATGAAAATGACAAACTGGCAATTTCGGTATGGGTATGTAAAAACATCATATACGTGTCACGGGAAATGAAAAAGAGAACGCCTCAGATTACGTGTTTGTCACACTTGCCTTCGGCTCAGGAATTTTCAATGAATTCTGGGATTATTCTTTCTTTATCCTCCTAAGTGCAAAATATACTATTCAAACATTTATATTGGATATTAAATAAATTGTGTGAAGATTAAATTGTATTATACTTATGCTACGTTTATTATTCTATACATATTATACAGATCGTATGAGTGAACAATGACGACGGTTTTTATTTGTTTTCTAATTGCAATAGATTATTTTATAATTAAGTATAACATTGTAAATAATTTTATTACTAAAAATAATCTTACTTAATTCTTACCGTTTTGATTAAAACTAGCGACGAGCAATTTCACAAGAGCAATACCAATAGGTACATTTGCCAGAGTGAGAATATTTAAAACAGCATTCAAATCACCTCTTACGAAAAATAGTTGTATAGTTTGTGGCACATTTATGAATACTAATATCATGAATGCCGATGGAAGGAAAGCAAAGCGTGTAATTCCGACTTTAGATGATATAAATCCTGGCCATATTCCGTGAGTGTACATTATAAATCTGGTAACACCAATAGCAACATCAAAACCTGATTCATTAGAAGTAAATGTTACTATTTGTAATTCATAAAAATATTTTAAAAAAAGTTCTTCTATATTCTTTTTGTATAAAAATTATAGTAAATTATTCTTAAATTTAAGTTTGAATGTGATAGTAAAAATTTTAAATAAATAAAAAATATTGTTGCATCACCCGGTCTTTGTCTTGCCATACCACTGTATCCGTGCAACTACAGAGTGTAAACTGAGAACGCGCATGTGCGCTAACAATAATGCAAACAATTATTTTAATGACAGAGGAAAAAAGAAAATGTTCATTTTTCTTATTCATGCAGCTTATCCAGCCGCATGATGCCCATTAAATATGTAATTCCCTTGTCTGCGTTCACATTTAATACTTAATTACATCTTTCTCTTAAGAGCGATTGATCAGTAATATCGTTTTCCATCAAGTTTATTGTTAGTAGATACTTTTATTTTATTTATATCTATTTTTTTAATTCACATTCTGTTTGAATTTTTGTAGTCTTTTAAAAAACATTTAGAAATAATAGTTTATGTATAAATTGTAAAAAGTAAAAGGTTGAATCTTGCGATTAATTGATGAGATAGTATAGTATAAAAACCGTATAATAATATATTGAAATCCAAAACACAAAATTAGTACCCTTTATCTTTCTCTCTATAAAAATATTTATTTTATAACAGCAAAATATATATTTGTGATTTTAACAAAATTCTGGTAATAAAAAATTGAAATACTAGTTGCTGATTCTGTCTCTCATAGCAAGCAGCATAGATAAATAGCCTCCAGAAGATTTTAAAATCTGCAAATACAATTCAATATTTTTTTTCTTAATAAAAATCCTATTGTTTGTTTATAAAACTATAAATATAGGATTCATAAGTGACAAGTATCAAAATTTCTTAATAATAATAGTTTTGCGTAGGTCAAATTTTTATCAAAAAATCATGTTTATAAAAAATTATGTAAAATATTGATATACATACGCTGCAGTATAGACTTAAAGAAAAGGCTGCAAATTTTCCGGCTGTGATTTTAAAAGGTTGCTTTGCTCGGATCATAGTGAGGATTAGGAGCTTTGTTTTTATCGAAGGTAAATGGTACCAATTACTTTCGTAGGCTGCAATACCTACAGCCATACTCTATAATTAAATTTAATTAATTCACTTTTCATAATATCTATATAGATGATTTTAGTGATTTTTTCATACTAAAATCTTCCAACAAATGTAAAATTGATTTCTAATAGAATTCAAATTAGATTTTAAGATAGACGTAATGAATTTTGGAAATTAAACTGCACAACGGGGAAATACAAGGTGAAGGAGGCTGTGGGGGCCTCAGGGGGAGCTGTGGGGGTAAAGTGGGGGCAGTAGGGGACAAAGTGGGGAGTAATAACAGACAACAATAACGTTAAAATAACGTAAATTCTACGTTATTTTAACAAATTAGTTTTGAGTGGATGTGGTGGGAGTGGGGGGGAGGGGACAGAATCGTAAGATGTTGACGTATCCTCTATAACCCCTGCTTCACACGAAAACCCCCTGTACATTATATCATGAAAAAAAAACAGCAAATCGGAGGATGTAACTTCTAAAAAATCGGAAAATAACGTAAAAAAGTGAAAAAATAACGTAAATCCCTTTGTAATAACGTCTTTTTCGGAGATAAAGGGGGATCTTTGATAAATTAAGCAGAAATACTGCAAAATATCATAAAAACGAGGTAAAATGATGGAAAATAACATAAAAATGTTGAAAAATAACGTAAAACCCCTTAAAATAACGGCTTGTTTCGAAAATAAGAGAGGCCTCGGAAATTCTTATACATGGCGGCGGCGGCGAAATCTTTATATATATATATA
>JAPYZA010012806.1:0-17815 GCA_030522685.1 Eupelmus azureus | reverse complement strand
ATTTTTTCGTTTTAAAAAATTTGCAATTCATTTTGATTTTGTTTGCTTTCCCTTTTTTCAATTTATCTACCTAACAGAATCATATATTTCTTCTCTCGAAATCTTTTTGTTTTCTCGAAGGGGTCGCTCGCAGAATTACATTATCCGTTTCAGTCAGGCATAGCGTGTGCGCGGGTGCAGCAGATTTTTATCGGATACCGAAAATAAAGAGAAGAAAGGGTAGAAATCGCTGCGCATGCGAGATCTTGTCGCGATCGTTTTATTTCTTAGGCGCAATTCAGGAGAATTCTTGTAAATCGCCAAGTTGTTTTCTCCAAATTTAGTTAAACGTTACTTTTTTTTAAAATTCTTTAATCAAGTTTATTTCAATAAAAAAATTTTACATTTCACACAAAAAACCATACACATTATTTTTTTAATTTTAATATAAACCAAAACTTTAAATTACGATACATCTCAGCAAGTTTATCTCCCAGTTCACAACCTCATTTTCGGATCCACACGAGCATAACATCACGAGCGCGCATCATTTTTCACTTCCACTCTGGCGAAGTTTAGCGTCACTCTATATACCCCCAGTAGCAGCAGCAGCAGCAGCAGCAGCACAGGGGGTCAAATTTACCCGTGAAATTTCAGCGGGCGCAGATATCGAATGGCCGGCAGTGTATACCGGTAGCGCGTGTGGCAACCCGATAGGGCGCACTTTTTTTCTTCGATTCGCGAATTTCGAGCGGCCTGCACGTGCGCCAGCTGACGAAGTTTTCACTCGAGCGCTTGTTTAGCCAACGAGAAGGCGCAGCACACGCGCAAGCAGCGCCAAGTTTCCTTATGCCAGTATATCACTTTCCCTCGCGGCTGGCTGGCTGCTTGTTACCCGAGAGTTCGTTTTTTATTTTTTTTTTTTAAAAGAGGTTGTTGTTTTTGCGCGTTGTGCAAAAAAATTTGGGTGACGTCTTAATTGAGGTTTAGACGTCGGAAAGATTAAAGCTTTAAAAATATAAGTTTAAATAAATTGAATAGGAGTGTTTTACGATAGATGCTTAATTACATCCTCATACGGTATCTTACGTAATTAAGATGTACGCGATTTCTCGCTTTTCGCACGAAGTACATAATCAAAGATAAATTCTACAAGTAATCGCTTTTAAGGGCTCAGCCGTGTAACTCTATATCAGGCGATTCCCTCGAGCCGCTAAAGGCAAGCTCTTATTAATCTCATTCATTACATTATTCTTTCTCAATCGAGAAGGAATACAGTTCGCCGACATAATTTTCGGAATATCAATCGAAAATCGGCTGCGATCGGGCCCTCATTGAAATTTAAAAAGATCGAAACTACCAATCGATCAAAATGATTTATTCATCGGTCCATTTTGTTTCTTCTCTCCCAGGAGAGAAAGACGCTAATAAAATCCAGCGATGAAAGAACACACGGAGCTGTTAAGACACATCATCGCCGTCATAAATATAACCCGCAGCGCTCGCGCTCGGCATCAATTTTGATGACCGTCGAAAGCGGCATAATCGTTCCCCGCCTGTTTCTTATATGCGCCTTTGTCGCACGCACAAAAAAGCAATAAAAACGTCGCCGCTGACGATCCGCTTTCTTCGGGCTTTTTTCGATCGAGCGCGAGTCTCTGTGGAGATATTAGTCCAACGGGAGATTATTGAGGTATCGATTTCCAAATCATTTTAAGTTCGGTACTGTAATAGTCAATAATGTAAAAATTGGATTTTTAATTATGTTTAATTCATTGAATGAAAGCGTTTTATTCTCTCTTTAATTGTGCACTATAATGGAAGAAAATACAAAATAAATGGCTTTACAATCACGGAACGAAAAAGGTTCAGTAAGTTTTAGTAGACTCCACAATAATGATGTAACAGTAGGATCAGAACAAATAAATTGACAAAGTTACTTTTTTAAAAGTAATTTTTAAAAAAACTTAGAAACTTTTGCGAGAACTCGATAATAGTTTTGATTTTACAAGCTATTTAATCATTCCTGTATACAATCTGGAAGAATTTCCAAACCTTTCTCTCTCCATTATACAAAAATACATATGAACGACACGAATTCCTAAAAAGAGTCATTCAACCAACACAAAAGCAATTTATTTTAAATTATATCATAAACAAAAAGGAAAAAAATGAAATAACACTTCCGTATACGGCTCGTTCTCGGTACATCGGAATTCCACAGAAATCACATCACTAATCCCCTTCTTTTCCAAGGCAGAATATAAAGATGTACCCAGTCAGAATCATTTATATGGTAATACGATAATTAAGACATTTGAGGGATACAACATGCGCACTTGGCGAGGCCCACGCAGTGCAGATCGCGGTCACGGGAAAAGAGCTTGTTTTGAGAAGTGTACACGAGCGAGTAAGTTGTTTTCTCGTGGCCCGTCGCTGCTGTCTGATCGAGTGCGTTGATTGTCTCGGGTATATACGTGGCACGTTTTTTTTTGTCACGAGGGATACGAAAAACTCTTTTAGCAACCAGCTTGATTGTAAAATATAAGTATTCATTTTGAAATTATAATTTTTCGCTGTTTGTAATTTTCTTGATACATTAAGTGAAGGTTAATTTTAAGTTTAGTAAAATGAGTGTCATTATTGAAGAGTTAAAGTTGAAAAATATTAAAACAACAAATTTCAAACAAAAATCTCAAAACAAGACTCCAGTCGCACGAAAATTCAGCTACCGCCATCGGACCGCGCGCACAGAGAACCACTCGTAAAACAAAGCCTCGTCCGTTTCTCATTGCAGACGTACGTACACGCAGCTTCCAGATAAGAAGTCGCATAAAGTATGTATACGCAATCTGTGCGGGCGCGCGCGTCGAGCGCCAGGTGCAGCCCGCGCGCGCGAGAGAGCTCGCCTGTATCTTTGCTTTTATTTCCAAACGGTTATAAGCCGTTTAACGTAAGGACCGCTCGATGGTGATAAAGCCTTATTTATGGTTTTTCGCGTTCCTTATCCTCGCTTTTTTTTCCCCTATTGCCGATTCCATTCTATTTTTGTTAATTCACGTTGCTCGTGTTTCTTTATCTCGGCCGGCGAGATAAAGCGCGTTTTTTTAAAGCACTTCTTCTTGTTTTCAAGCTTTTTCTTTCTTTTGTAAAGGGGAGAGAGAGAGAAAGGATTAATTGTCTGTGCGCAGATGCGTGCGCATACCATAAGGATTAATGATCAATTGTATAAAGTACATCGCGCATGAAATGAATGTACGGGCGCGCGCGGGGAGAAGAATTAAACATAACTTTTCAATTAAGCCGGCTGCTATCGCGATCGAATGAATCGGAGCGCCCCGTGACTTGTTTCGTCGATAGCATCCTTAATCGAAAAATAATTCGAACATGAATGAGCAGAGTCAATAATTTTCTTAATCAATATCGCGCGAGGAGGATTGCCTTGTAAAATTTTGAATAATCAATTTTCGATTTTAAATCTCTGCTGATCGTAGTGTTATTCTTCTTAACGTTTCATAAGTATATAATCAATTTATTCAATAAATTAAAATACTATCAATATTATGTTTTGATAGCGTCTTATAACAAAAGCCGTAAACAGTACCAATAAATTTCACGGCTCCTACCAACTCTTACCTTACAAATCAACGACGCTTAAATAAATCGTCAGCCCTCGACGAACAAAACCCGTGATCCATGCACGAAATTTTTTACCCCTCCCCAAGAATTAATTGTCCGAGAGCCGAGACAATTAATTTATCGGTACTAAAGCCCTCCCGACAAAAATACTCGCCGAAGAAAGCCGTCGGTATGAATCTTCATCGGAAACATTGACCTCGCAATATATAACTCATAACCGAACAACCGAGCCAGAAAAAGCCCATCGCGTAATCGAACCTTTGGCATTCCGCTTTGCGAGCTCCCGTCCGCTAATTGCCGGTACGCGTGGTCCACCTGGTTTTTCCCCGCGCGTTTTCTTCTTTCCGCGAGGGCTAATTTATCGGCACCGCGCGACCGCGAGCACGAAATAGGCGCAGCGCGCGAGGCCGGAATATCAATGAGATGTTCCGAGGCGGGTATGGCTTTGTCGTCGGGATGATGTGGACATGGTAATGCGATCGGAAAAAAGGAGAGAGGGAGAGAGAGATATGGTCGCAAGGGACGGCGGCGCGGTTATGAAGCGAGTAGTGACATGGGCAAGAAGTGCGCATTGGCTTTAATGTGACGGATATGGAGACGGATGGGAAGGTTTTATTAATGGATTTCGGTTCAGTTGTGCAATATAAGTGGTTGATGTTGCAAAAGTTATTCTGATATTTACTATATTTTTTAATTTATTGATGGCGAGGTTCAGATTAGCTTTAATATAAGATCGATAATTATACACGAAGGAAATGAATTAGCTTCTTTTTTTCTTTTACATCGAAATTTAATATTTGAATGTTACCGCATCACCCGTATAAATTCAAAGGATCAACTCTTTTCTACACGAGGCAATAAAAAACCCCATATTCGATTCCGTTCACACTTCTGAAATCGCAGCTGGTGGGGCAAAAACATATTAAAAACTACCAAGCCGAGTCGGCTGATCGACCGAGCCTTGTCGAAGCTATAAAAAGTCCCCGAAGATAGCAGCGCGAAAAGGACGGACGACGCAGCCGCCCCAGCATATTTTTAATCCCCAATGTATACATTACCTCGACTTACACTCGGGCGTGGGTCGTCGCATAATCGAAATCCCCGCGCCTCCGGGCCCTAATTGGGCCGCTCTCTCGGCGATTCGAAAACCGCACGTGCCTCTATAAATTCGCTATCTTCATTGCCGCCCGTATCCCGCGCTTGCTCGCTCGCGCGAAACGTCAAATTTCTCGCGCGCTCCTTTTTCCGCAGCAGCACGGAGATTTTTACTGCCAAGGCAAGATGTTATCGTCCCAGGCGAGAGAGAGGGGCCCTCTTCTGCTCTCGGGACGATTGTGACGTTTATTAATAAACTCGTCTAAATTTATGAGATGCCGAGAGGAGGGCGCAAGGTGCGAAATATCACCGGCGAGAGGAGGCCGTTCGATGCGGAATGGCTCGTAACTTATAAGTTTACGGAGCTTATCAGACCCGGGCTGCTTTTCTCCGGCTTCTTTTTGTTTCTTCTTCGGCCTCGTCGTTCTTTTTTTGTTCTTCTTGGGACTCGCTTTTTTTTCTCTCTGTCGCCTGGCTTGCATAAATATAAAGTAAGGGCGCCTGATCTGAGCTACTTGATAAATAAATAATCATTTGTCTTCGCGCGGCGGGCCGAGGGCATGATGTATACTTTCGCGGCCCCGTGCTGCTCTCGCAAGATTTATCATTCGCGCTCGTCGATGCGAGTGGTGAGATTGCGGGAGACGAGGATTTTTTTCGAGATGGATGATCGATTCGTGCGCGCGATGGTTGAATTACTTAATTGAAAATATTTTTTAGTCACTGTGGAGAGATGTGTAATTGAATAATGCTGTAAATATGCAACTATACGGAAAGTAACGAATAAGCTATTTGAAAACTGGTTTGAAATTCTTCAATTCTGGCTGATTAGTTACAATCTGGCTACACGTTTATATTATCAAAGATTAAACGTGGATTTTATGATTTGGAATTTGTATTTTTTCACTACTTTGTTCAAAAACTCGTTCTTTCACGTAATTATTTACTACGTTTTCGCACTACACTCTGCAATAAAAATAAAATATACCAGCAGCCAAGGTTTATGTATTTATAAACCTCTCAGCACGCTTATAATTAAGTGAAATTTTCAATCGACATCCTTATAAAATACCGCCTTATAAATAACAACCCCAGACTCCCCGTAAACAAAGATCGGTTCGCTCAAAAAAAAACCAAAGCCGTGCAAAATGCAAGAGCAACTCCACGAGAGCCAGGCGCATGCATGCTTAAGCAGGACGTATATCCTGGCCGCGCTTCACTCGGCGCATCCAAAAAAAAAAGAAAATCCAGGGGCAAAATCCCCCCCTCGTTCTCACGCACGCGCAGCAGCTTCGGAATTTCGCGTGAGATTACGCTCACATAAATCGACACTTAATAAAATAATTACAAGGTATTACCGGACGGGGCCGGGGTGTCGGTTCTTTTTTGAGCGGCTCGCGTCAAAAAAAAAGGTGAGACGACGACGGCGGCGTCGTGCGATAATTATATTCGGCGCTTCGCGTGTACTCGCCTGGATCGTATCGGAATTAGCGACGTAAGTGCCGGATAATTGCGTAGCGGCCGGGCGCAATTATGCCCCTGCTGCCCTGCCGTGTGTGTACGTATGTATATAGAGCCTATGACAAATCGCGTTTGTGGGCTCTCTGCTGAGGTTCTGTATACGCAGAACAGGTTCCCATGGGGTCGCTTGCTGCCGCTGACTCTGCTCCTTTCTCTCCGCGCGCTGATTTATCGTCTCGGTGCTCCAGATACGCGCGAATATAATCGCGAGATGAGCTGGCCCATCTCAGCCACCTGTGTTGTGTGTATGTATGTATGTGTGTGTGAGAGAGTGTGTAGATAGATGTAGATGTTGGACGCTGGATCGTTTTTTTAAGAGTGGTTTATCTAGGTGCTTGAGATGGTAGGATATAGTGATTGTTTTGTTTATTTATGTTAGAAGCGATTAGTTTTGTTGTGGGTAGATTTATTAAGACTATTCGTTTTCTTGTTTTTGAAGAGCTGAAGGATATATTCTGAATCTTTGTAAAAATAAGTAAAAGTTTTATTATTTTCGAAATTATTTATTATCAATCATAGATACCCTGATAGAAATGTTATTATGACTTGATGTCCACTAGATTTATCCAGATTATCCATTAAAACATCAAAAAATTAGGCACATTATCAAAGAAAAATAAATTTGTTGACTTGGTCATAGCACCATAAATTGTCGTGTTAGACCACTTTTCACAAGATTTAAATAATTAATTTGAAAGCCGACAGAACAAATCGAAACCAATCTTTACGCGTTGACTGTCTACTCCAACCAATTCCCTACCACAGCAAGCCGACCATTTAATATAATTTCCCTAAAAATTGCACGTTGTAGCTCGATAGAGCCATTAAGCATCAGGAAGCCCTCGATAAAGCTACAACTCCCAGGAACTACAACAAAAGCTCCATAAACTCCAGCCGCTTCGTTAAACTCATCCCATGAAAATTGACGTCCTAAGTAGACGTCCATCGCGCACAGCTCGTAGGCACAGCTCTAGTCCTTATCCTGTCCCTCAAGCCAGCTCGAGAGATCCTCGTTAACTCGACTCTCCCTCGCTCCGGCTATACACATCGGACAGCGTGAGTGCGCTTCTCGTTGGCACCTACGTAACGGATCGCGATATACGCGGTAATTAAACAGACGTATATACGCGCGCAGCATGCGAACCCGGCGCCGCGTGACACCGGGACAGCCGCGCGCGCACGTGTGTACGCAGGGTATAAGCTGACGTTCGAGTCGACGTCCTGCGGACGCGATGCTAAATGAGCTCGCGAGCGAGAGTGGGAAGGATCGCGAGGTGTTGGCTCGATGGGAATATGGTTTTGCGGTCTGGACTGTTTTGTTTCGTTCTGGATTGCTGTGTGTGTATGTTGGTAATTATAAGGGTAAAAATGCTTGGGAGATGGTAAAAATCCGAGTGGTTTTATATTAACTGTTTATCTTGTCGGGTTCTACTTGCGCGGTGTGTGGAAGTAGGGGCCAGCGGCTTTGTTTAGCGAGTGAAACGCGTTTTACGTTATAGATACTTTCTTGTAATCTGTTGATCTGTACGTGGACTTCCAACGCAGCTGTAAAACGAGGATTTTTAGTGGCATGTGAAAGACAGGAACAAGCATGAAAGCGTGTATTCAGATCCTGTATAGTAGCGCCGATAATAAGTAACGAGAAAACTGCTTGATATCAACGGCAGCTTTCTTATCTCTGCTCAGATGCATAGTCGAACGTGAGCTGGATCCTGCAAATGGAATTGTGCCAGTCCATGAATGTGGACTATTTAGAAAATAATTTATTCGGAAGTTAATTTAAGTATTATAGTGGTAAGCTAATTATTTAAATAAATTTGAAAATAATAGGTGGATTACAATACTGAGTATTAGATATTGTCAGCTAAACTTTTTACGTGTCATAGAATCATTCTTTTTTGCTTTAAAGAAAATAACAATCTAAAAAGTTAACAATACTTTTCAACAACATGATTATTTAAAAAAATTTTTGAATATTTGCTTTTTCGTCATTAATAATCTTACAGAGACATATTAAAAAAAAGCAGTGGTAATATTCGATTTACGGCGGACATGCGGAACGCCTGTAGGCTGGCAACCCAACTTACATCTTGTTGTGGATGAAAATGTACATCTTCAGGGTAACTCCCAAGGATCGTGAAACGATTTACGAACTTTTTGATCACCATATTTGAACTTATTAGTATTAATTGCAAAAATATGTCACATTTAATTTTTTAACAATAATTAACTTTATCCTTACCATCTTTTGGAATTCTTGTCCGCTTTTTTATCACTAAAAATACTACTTTCAATTAAAACATTAAAACCGCCAATTACCCATAAAAGCCAAACCCGCCTAAATTCGCCTCAACGCACCAAGTCAACATCACCGCAATCTTAAGACAGACCGTGCGAAAGTCCTCAGCTCAGGCTAAGCGCATCAAGCCGAGTAATCAGTGGCGCAGCTCTCTCGCATATCCGCGCGGCGTCCGGCGCAATTAGACAGGCCATTTGACGCCGCGCGGCATAAATCCCTGGCCTCCGGGCCCTTATCTCCGCGTGCCTAGACTATCTCTCTCTCTCTCTCTCTCTCTCCTCCGGCTCGTCCTCTTCCTCCTCCTCCGACGCTAATGTATGCCGCTGCGGGGCTAAGCGCCGCTCGAGGAAGCTTATTAATCGGTGTGTACCAGCTTGGGTAATTGCCGCGCCGCTTCTGCGCTGGATGTGTATGTATATATGTATAGGCTACACAGCTGGATTCTCACGCGACATTGTGAGCACGTGAGCGATGTTGGTCGATCAGTTTTTTCCTTTTGATTGAGGATGAGCTGGGTGCTGGTTTGATTGTTAAGAATTAGGGAGATCGGTCTAAGTCAGGCTCGCGCGCGTTTGCATGTGAAATGAGGCTGCGGGTTATTTCTTTCGCGGTGGGGTTATTATGATTGAAATTAGCCGGGAGTTGGTTGATGGAAAAAATGATGATTGATACGGAATGTTTGTGCGTATTTCAGTTGAATAATCAAGCCGTTTGATGGCTGTTATATACAAGCGCTTTTCGCACTTTTTATTGCGACACGAGCATAATTCTCGTATACAAATTTTACAATGCGTAAACACGTAATCGCGAGAAAGCAAAGTGTGCCAAACCGGCTAATACCAAAACACCTCTTGTAAAAACGTGCCAACTCTCAATCCTCCACTATCACAAGAGCCATCAATAAACTTGCTCGAAAGAAACCGAAAAAAGTCTCTCTCAGCAATTAGACGCTGTAGACTCGCGCGTTATATAGTACATATGAAATACCGGCGCTTGTATAAAAGCAATCCGCTCGAGCTTGGAAAAGACATTCTCCGCGTATACAGTGCCCGCGCAGGTTGAGAGAGCACGCGCGGGATATAAAGGCGCGCTCGCGGGTTAATTATACCAGGAAACGTATTCCCCGCGAGCCGCGGTTCCCACGGCGTATACACACGGCCGCGTATGTGTGTATATATGCCTGTTTAAGCTGTAAAAGAAAGGACATGACGTCAGCCACGCGCGCACGTGGATATATTTCTCTCTCCCTCTTCGAGCGTCGTTAGCCTCTCTATATTTCTCTCTCGTCTGTGTGTATATATATACTCGATGGGAGATGCATGATGCGAACGAGCGAGCGAGGGAGGGACACGCGCGCAAGACTGAAGCATTCTCTGGGAGAGCGGCCCACGCACGAGAGCACGCACGTGAGTCAACGCGTGCCGGGAGTGACGATGACGACATGAGAGCGAGGATAGAGTGACGGAGGTGCCGCGCTTGGGCTTTTTATGGCTTCTGCTCCGGGTGATGATGAGGTTTTGAAGCTTTGGGTGGTTGCGCTTTAGGGATGAAGGTGGGATAACGAAATTTTTTCTAAACACGCTTTGTTGTGGTATATAGATTAATATTAGAGTAACAATTCGAAAGATGCAATAGAAAAGTAAAACGCAAGGAGTGGTTGTACTTGATTCAAGCCAATCAAGAAATCAACATAATATTCCAATTCATTCAAAAGGAACTTAAATCTGAATAAATCGCATAAACTTGATAAAAAAAAGTTATTAAAGAGACCGAAATGGGTCAATGCGAAGTCTAAGGCTAGAAAGTCGACTCCTTTTATCTATTCATAGTACTAACTTCACGTAGCCCGGAGCTATTCTTCCCGTACCAATTGTAAATGAAGTCGACGCACTAAGGCACTTCACATACAGCGAGTGAATCGAGCACTAACATCCTGTACTCTTCCTACTAAACCTCAACCTCATTTATCTCAAGCAATTCATCATCATCAATACAAGAATATCATCATACATCCCTCTAACAATCTCCAACAATCCTAAAATCTCTCACTAAAACATTCCAACTATTCAATTCCCTCCAGCCTATAACAGAACCATCAAGCCATATACCGTCTCACTCCAATCTCCGACAGCTACCACTTACTCCGATTTTTCCCAGGCGCGACACAGGAGTCACGTTCTCGATCGCGATTAGCCACGCTCGGCTCTTATCCTCGCGTTTCTTTCATTACGTATACACACATATAATATACCCGCAGCTCTCGCGCCACGCCTGCAGCTTTAGAGCGCGCGAAGCCGATCGCTCATATTGGCACGCTCCGAGTGCAAGCGATAGATACATAGCGCGCGGTGAGTCATGCATATACACGCGCGCTGGGAAAACAATGGAGTGCGTCGTTTTCATTGTCACTGTCAACAGGCGCAATTGCACGAGACAATCCGCGTGACTCCGAGCCGTGTTCCATTAGGCTACCGGCTTGGAAGCGTGCTGATAAGGTTGCAAGTGTGTGTAGGTATGGCTGCGCTGACGGTTTCGATGATGACGGCTTCGAGTGCCGCTGAGGCTTCGATTGCGTGACTCTTTTTTTGGTTGTGAGTGGCTTATGCAATGATTGAGTTAAAAGTTTGATTGTTTGTGATTTGTCGGCTTGTGTTAATATTTTCAAATTATGTATAAAAACAGTCTTATAATTGAATAAATTCACTACGTACATTTTTGCTTTTCTCTATAATTTTTCGGAATTATATATCGAATTTTTTTAATGAATTTGATTTTAACGTTTAGAAGCTCACTTGAGCTGATTAATATAAAACTACATTCAGAGATGTTACGAAGACCGCTAAATGCATATTAAAACTCTAATTACAAAACGAATAAATATCAAAACGTATATTAAAATTAAGCATACTGATTCAACAGACATATTCATTAGACCACCCCCATCTCTCCTCCATGTAAACACAAAAGAAAAAAAAACTTCAAAATCCCACAATCTAAACAACAGCGAACCGCAAGCAACTAAAACTCCTCGCTTATAAATCCACGCTCCTATGCAGCAACTCGCAGAGAGCAGCCAATCGAAAGTGAATTTATAGCACTTGTAAATTGCATGCCTTATGCTCGATTGCCCTCGAAGAATTCCCCGCTTTTGCTCGCTCGCCTCGGACACACATTCTTCCTGAAAGATCGGCGCTGCACGCTATAGAATTTACGAGAGGCGCGATAGATCGCCGCCGCACACTTTTATGCAAATGCAGAGAGAGAGCCTGCACTACAAGGGAACGACTTCTCCCTCTCTCCCTTTCGTTTTCTCGGCGTTTCTCTCTCATTTTCCATATCCTTATTTCCCAGGGAGAGGAGAGCCGCTTGCGGAATTGTATAGGTTTTTCTTTAGCCAGCCGCGCTGCACCTTTTCTCGCGCGCTTAGCTAAGGGAATCACGAAGTTTGTTTGTTTCGCTCGCGAGCGCATGATTTGCGTTTGGCTTTGGAAAAGGAAAAATCCAGTGCTTTAATTGGCCAACCATTCGTTTAACTTCGTGTTTCCTTTACGTTTTTCCGAATCCAATGTATGCGGTTTTAAACCTTAGCTCTTCAACCTTTAATTTAAAACATTCTTCAAGCTCGTTTACGCGCTTTAATAAATATTTTACAAAATCGTAATCCAACAGTCTTTGAAGAATGCAAGATGCAAAAAGATGCACGAACGCCTCCGAACTTCAAAACAGAAGCCAGCCGACTCCCCCCCTCACCCAAATCCACTTACACCTCTCCGCTTCTTTCTCCGTCTCCGTTATTAACTTTCATCGTCCCTCCCAACTCTCCCTCTCTATCCCTCCATCCAGCTCTCTCACTAGAGCACGCGGCCAGGGCAGCCGCACTCGCGTGCAGATCGCAGCCAGCAGCAGCAGCATCTCCCTCATTTCCAAGCCAATCAGACCTGTTATTTGCCACAAAAATCCAGCCGACCCTGCCGGCGCGTCTCCCACGCTGCTGCTGCTGGGCTGCCCCGGCGTATATATACATAACCGGGGTTGCGTATTATTTTCGGCACCCCCGAGGCGCTGGCTTTTGAGAGAGAGAGCGGGAGAGCTACTGAATAACAAGTCTTGATGTTAAATAATTACGGCGCTCTTGGGGACGGGAAAATTGTGCGAGGAGCGGCGCTGTTGGGGCGAAGAAATTTCGTTGCCGGGACGAGGGAGACGATCGTTCTTAGGAAATTTATTGCCGCTTGATACTTTTGTAGGCGCGCTCGTATATGTTTCCAGCGACGAAGTGCGATTTATCGGCAAATCGGCGTTTTTTGCGGGGATAAATTCATATTAATTTTGACAGGCTAATCGATGCGCAAGTAATAAAACGCTCTTCCAGCCGCACTGACGTTTTCGTGTCACTCGTTTTACTTTACATTACCAACCGGCAATTATTGCTTAAAAATATTAAAGAAAAAAACTTCAGACACGAATATACCCAATCGCTTATTTCAAACTTTGATTTTACTCGCTTAAAAACTCTTAAAGCTTATCCGAATAATCGTTCCGATTTCCTCTCAGACCAATGACATAACGCCACTCATTATCTTCCACCCAGCCACTCAACATTAAATCTCTCTCCCATGCATCGACAAACAAACCTCGGCCCGTCTCAATAACCTCGAAAAAATCAGTGCGCATAATTGCTCCGAGGGAAAGGCGACGGCAATCCATATCGCCCGAAATCTGGCCGAAGCCAAAAAAAAGCCGCCTCGAAACGAAAGGAACAAGAGCAAAAATAATCATCGGCTCATACGCACACTTTCACTCGGGCGTCTGGTTTTTCGGGCAAATTAATTAGTGCCGAGAGTGCGCGCGCCGCGAGCTAACGTCGCGCGCGCGCGCGACACAAAACGAGGCGCGTGCGCAATCCCGGCACGAGAGCGCATTAAACGAAAATTGTCGTATATACAGCTTTGGCGCGCGACTTTCTCCGCCCGGGGCGATTCGTGTGCGAGAGGTAACGGTGCGAGTATATAGTGCGGGCGCGAGCTGGCTTACACGTATCGGAGCTACTTATGCGCGAGCTAATTGAGTGAACGATCGAGCAGGGAAATCGGAGGGGAGGCTGATTGGGTTATTGCCGATGGATCGGATAATGCGGGAGATTGGGATTTCTAGGAGGATTGGTTTCATGTGGGAGGGTGATTGTTTGCGAGGAGCTCTGTGCTCGTATTGATTGTGCGATTGAGTGTATAAGATAGTGAATTGATTTCTGTTTGACAATTTTATTAAAATTAATTTCTTAGAAAAATTCAATATGGTTATTATTATGTACTGGTCAAATATATGACTCCAACATGGTTTGACTCATTCCAACTCATTATTAAAATTCTCTCTGCCCGAGCAAACATTACGCCACAACGCACCATTTGCGCGCCGCATCGAATAATTCACCTGCGATGACAAAATTCCACGAAGCCGCTGATGCACAATAGTCGGCGACTCTCAATTGCTCACATCCACAGCACTGTTTTTCCTCAAATTCGCGTGCCCGCGCACCTCGGCAAATCATCGCGCTAATCAAGCGCCTATAGAACCAGCGATGATTCAAAATCGCGCGCGATTGCTCAATCAGCCACGCGGAAACTACAAGCCAACGATTTTTAACCACGCGAGCGCCAAGCAGAAATGCGCGACGAGCATTCTAATGCAATTTTCGCGCTGCCTTTCCAGGAATAAACTCCACTCATCGGGGCCGAATGGCCGCCGGGTCTCTCCGCGTATATAACGCGCTTATTAATATGCGCTCGCGCGCGACGGCTTTCATTGACGTAAAATGAGTCACGCGGAGGCTCGAGGTGGACTTTGACGCTCGATATACATACAAGCGCGAGCCGCAAGAAGTTCGCCTTTCATTCAGGCATGCAGATCCGTACGTCACGCCTGTATCGCGCTGGGCTTTTTGTTTCGCGCGGGCTTTTGTTTTGTTTTTCGCGCGCGTTTCAGTCTTATCGAAAATAGCAGTGATGAAATAATGCTCAATGAATCACTGATATGCTTTTGAAAGAGTAGCTCGTAATCTCAGTTTTTCTCTGCGCGGCATAATTTTTCCATTCGTTCTATATAGCGGCTTCTCGCAATAAAATGACGCGTTCGAGCGAAAAAAATCTCGAAATCTATTCGAAACCATTAACTCCGGCGATTTATAGCGTCCTTCGTCTAATAACACAATAGATCAAACTATACACTCCGCGAGCCACACGGCAACATTGTTGCATATGCAATAATTTTTTCAAATTTCAATATCGACGCTTTTTGCGCGTCTTACGCAAGCGCACCTCGCGTCCTCAATTTTTCTGCACACGCCAATTAGCCTGAATAAATAAACAATGACAATACGCAAAAGATCGCCTGTCAAGAGCGAATCTCCTTGGCTCGTCGAAAAAAAAGCCGGCTCGTTATACTTGGCGCGAATTATTTGCACGTGCGCGCTCGATATTCACGGCGCGTAAAACACAAAGATGACAAAAGCTCGAGCGCACGCGAACGCGCCCACGCAGGCCGCAAGGCGAACGGAAACATCCGGAAACCCGAGCGTGATTCATAGATAGGCGGACGGTTCCGTTTTGCGCGCCTGTCTGCCGGCCTGTGTAATCTGATAAGATTTTTGTTGCGGCATTGATAGATGCGATTGATAAATTATAATTACTGCGGGGAGGAAATGGGTTACGAAAAATCGGTGGGATCGTTACTAACGGAACGTTGCGTACCTAATTTTCTAGAACTATAGCAAAATTTACGATAGCACCAAACTATAAAAAAATCCGCCATTCAATACTCCGCCCAAACTCCCTCTAAATTAAAAATTTCATTATACGAGGGAGACCGGCACGCAGTGAGCATGTCGCGCGTCCGCGCGTGGGCAGCGTCCTGGCCTCCCGCGAGGGGCGTTAGAAAAAATACGAGTGGCGTGTCGTGCGCCAACGGCCGTACGGTGTCGGCTTTATGATTCGGCCGGCTCGTAGCCTCGCGGATTCGATATCACACCGAGTGCGCGGGCGGCGGTGCTAAGAAAAAGAATGCGGAGGCGCCGGCTACGTACGCGCAGCGATTCGAAAGGGGACAACGGCCAGGATGTCCCGCGGGGGGATATAAATTGCGGTAGTCTAGTGCGGCGTTATAAACCGTCGAGGAAAAGGTTGGGAGTTTGGGTTTGTATGGGGATATTTGAGGTCGTGGGTGTGAGCTTTCGGAGCTTTTGTAATGGGAAATTTTGTGTTTTATTGGAGATATCGTTTTTGCATTATAGTGGGTTGGCTTCTCGGTAAATTTCGATAAAACGGTGTTATATACAGTATGGATAGTTTATTAGGACCTAACTGTACCGAGTACATTAAAGAACATCCTCAGAGTCTAAACGCGAACCTCAGTATAAAACAGCAGCAAGAAAAGCCCACAAAGCTCAGCTCACCGAGCCCCAGCCATTACTCCTCGTCTCTTCCAGCTCCCTTTGCTCTCTACCGACTTATCATTATCTCCGACTCCGCTTGTCCCTCGTCTCCGCTTCGTCACCACGATCCGGCTACAAAATATATAAATTTCCCGTGCTCGCAGTGCGCAACTGCGGCGGTGGCTTCTCTGCTCTCTCTCGCGCCAAATTAGGAATTCGCTCCGCCGGCTCGCGTCAAGTCCATATCGAGTGCGCGCACGAAAATCCGAGGCTGCTGCGGGCTCTCGCGTACAAAGACGCTTTTTGCGATGCCTCGTCGCAGACCTAATCATCGACAATCAGAAGAGAAAGAGTACGTGCAGGTGCCGACGCGTATATATACGTACGTACTTTTTTCAGCTCGTTTTTGCGAGTCTTTCTTTCTTCGTCGATCCTCGTTTCCGTGGTTTCTCTGAATTTCTGCGGTTCCGACTTCTCTCTCGCTTTTTTTTTCTTATCTTGCGCCCCCTTTTTTCTCTCTTTTTTTCTCAGCGCGCCGCGTGTATATGTACGTGTACGGAGAAAGCTTTAATGGCCGGGGAGAGAAATTCGAGCTGTACAACAGCGAAATTCCGATTGCGGTTCGGTCGCTCTTTTTATTAGTAAATTAATGCCGCTGCCACGCTGGCTTGAACTTTTTATCGATTCCCTGAATCCAGCCCGGCGAGCTGAAAACACGGGTATTAAAATCGAGTAAATTTTATTCAATTTTGATGAACGCAGGCTTGGCCGCAAATTTTCTGGCACCTCTTTCTCGAGAAAAAGAATTGAATGCGCACTTCGTTAATGATAAGGCTCGCACACCTGTATGATAAGCTGCTCTATTACTCGAGTAAAGGAGACAACAAGCTGCAGGCATCTAATCTTAGCGATAGACATCTGCAATTCTTGTCTGAAAACATCAGGCTCGAAGGACGTATTTTCACCGATGTTACGTGCACTCCGTAACGCTCGCCCACGCCGCTATAGCCCGCATACGAATGGCGAATTCAGCGCTAACAACGCCTCGAAGATACAAGCGCCCGGGGCTTCGTAAACTCGCGGCGAGATAGAGTTCACGTCACCCACATGTCCAATTAAAAGCGGCGCGGAGTCAAACGGGCGCCACAACTCATAATTAAATTAGCACGTATACAAAGCCCCGAGCCGAGAGAGCCCGATAGACATCTGCAATTCCGAAAAGGTCTCCATTCTTTCTCGCCGGGAGGTGGTGCGCTTATTTACGCCCTTGTTCTCGCGAGAGCAAACGGAAGGTTGTCTTTTGCAGGCAGCAACCCTCGGAGCGTATATATGTATATACGTGGCACGCGCGCGGGCGTTTGGCTTTTCGATAAGACCACCTGCGAGGAGGAGGTACAAAAGAGGCCAGGACGGAGGCAGATCCGCGAGTGTGTCTCGCTGGAGATAAAAATCTGGTGAGTTGTTCGCGCCGGCGAGAGCGAGCTTCTTCGTATTGTGCGCGGCTGCTGCTACTGCGAGAGGAGAGTGGATGGCTGCTTCGAGCTTCTTCGTATTGTGCGCGGCTGCTGCTACTGCGAGAGGAGAGTGGATGGCTGCTTTTGCGTGTATACAGGGTGGGATTAAACAAAGGATGGATAAATACATGTGGTTAAAGTTGTTTAGTGTTGTAATTGTTAGAGGAGTTTTTAGTTATGTAAGGCAGGGGACATTTTTTTGTCAGTGGGTCTTGCTGACTGTTTAAAATGCTAGTGGAAGAGTGAGAACGCAAGCATGTTTAGTATCCTAATTTCGGAATTAACATTTGAGGAAACTACGCCAGCTGCATACCTTATTTCTCTGCTCAGCATTATATTTCT